>VZTX01014852.1:121095-152112 GCA_013400915.1 Pardalotus punctatus
GTTGGTGGGATGGGGGCGGCGGGGGGCGCGGTGCCCGCTCCCCGCCCGCCCTGACGGCCGCTCTCCCTCTCTCCCCGCTCCGCCGCCCCGTCCCTCCCTCCCTGCTCTCCTCCCTCCAGCAGAGCCTCCGCCTCCGCCTCTCCGCCCGGCGCCTGGTCCTGGCGCGGCTGCCGAACGGTCCCGCTCGACGCCTCCCGGACCAAGTGCCTGTGTGACCGGCTCTCCGCCTTCGCCATCTTAGCCCAGCTCAGCCCCGACATGGTGAGTCCCGCCGGCGGCACCGCGGAGGGAGGAGCGGAGGGGCCGGGGAGGCGCGGGGACACACGGCGGACAGGGCGACATAAAGCGCGAGGGAAGGGGACTCGGCCGGGATGCAGCGGAGCATCCCCGGCGCGCGGCTCTCGGGTACCGCGGCGGCGCGGCGGGGACAGCCCCGAGCGCCGCTGCTGCTGCTGCTGCAGTCCGGTGTCACCGGGACCGTGGCGACACAGCGTGAGGCTTTGCATAACCCTCCCCCTTCCTTCCCCGCCGTCCTTCCTCTCCCCTTCCCCCCGACCCTGACCGCACCTTTGGGGACACACGCGCGCAGACATCGGGGGTGCTGCCGCGCTGCTCCCCTCATCCTCCCCATCCATCCCTCCATCCCTGTGCCGTTCCTCTGGACGTGAATCCCGCTAACTGTGGGGAGCCACCGGCCCCCGCAGGCGCGTTCACTCCCGTGGGCTCCCCACGCACGGAATCTTCGCACGTGGCTTATTTTGGGGGGGCGAAATCGGCCCGCTCCGCCTCCCTCCCCGCGTGTCTCCATCCCCGCCTCGGCGTCCTCCCCGCTACCCCACGCAGTTTTGGGGTGGGGTGTGGGGGGGGTCTGGAATCGGGGAACGTGGAGGGGAGGAGTTGTGAAGTTTTGGCCGCTTGTCGGGGACACCAAGTCGGTGCCGCGTCTCGGACGGAGCCTCCGGAAAAAAAGTGCGAGATTCCTAGAAATTATCGCTGGGCGGCTGCACCCTGAGTCAGAGCGCAGGGAGGGTGCCAGGGCACTAAAGACGACACCGGGGTGGTCAGAAGACCCTTCGCGGGCTCCTCTCTTCCACTTTGTGCTTTTGGATTTGTTTTCCTTTTTTTTTTTTTTTTCTTTTTTTAAGTAGTTCATCCCTTTTTGGACAGTTCCCAGGTTCACAGAGTAAAGGCACCCCCTCCTCCAGCTAAAGCTTCTCCATCTGCCTGGGCACTGGGAGTTACTGGGCCCTTGCAATTATTTACTAATTATGGCTTGCTTGTTAAATGCTGGCTTAATTCGGCAAAAGGGGAGGGGAAAGGAAGAAAGGAAGGGTGAGGGTGGTAAAGGGAGAGGGGGGATCACATTTTCCAAGATGAAGGTTTGGTTTATTATTAGAAACACTAATGTATTTGGTCCACTAGTTACCATGGAAACAACATCTGCACTGAAGTGGTTTTAAAGACACAGTGTTGGTTGTGTTTGCCCGGGCCCCGAGCAGGCCCAGCCACCACAGGGCTGGGAAATGGGCTCTGGGGTGTTGGGAAGAGTGGCTTTTGGGATCCTCTGGAGAGAGGCACCAACTTCGTTGTCTCAGGTAGAAATATTCTGGTTGAAGGATGCTCAGAGGTAGGACTGGGGATGTTTTCCCGCTTGGAAGGGGTCTGGAAGCAGCTGGTTGCATCAATCCTGGTATCCCTGTGCCCGTCTTCTTCCGTTGGTTGTTGTTTCCTTGTCTTCCCATCATAATCCAAGCGGGCAGGGAGGCAGCAGCTGGATTAGTGCTCTCCAGGAGTGTGCCCATCCTTCTCGAGGTGGGCAGGGTGATCTCAGGTGAGCCAGGTGGGATTTATCCCCTGCCCCGTGAGCTTGCAGGGGTCCCTTGGAAATAACTGAGTGATTTTTCACCCTTCATCCAAGGTACAGAAGCTCAAGGCTCTGGCTCCAGGGGTTGTGACTGGTGGGTGACACTTGTCCTGCACGGGAAAGACGCTGAGGTACCGTGACAAAGTTTAGGGAGATTGCATGGTTGGGGAAAATAAACTGGGATTTCTGCTGCAGGGAAACTTCCCAGGCAAAGCCTGGAATGAAGCAAGCCCAATGTGCAGCTGAGCTGCGGGTGAAGCTCCTCTGCTGATCTGTGTTTTGGAAGTGGGCAGAGGACCAGGCAGTGTGGGAAAAGCGAAGGGAATCTTTGCCTTGGCTAAAGCAGAAGTTTCTCTGATGTAGATTTTATGTTGACACAGGGCTTGGTATGATTTAATTAAGTAGCCTGGGGAAAAAACGGTTAATTTGATGTGGCCAGATGCTGCTGCTCCCTCAGCTCCAGGTGTTTGGATGTTATCTGGGTGGCACAGGGTGGTGTAAGCCCTTTATCATCCATGCAAATATTTTTGCATTTGAGAGTGGGCTTGGTTGCAGGAGGATACAGCTTCCTTCCCCCAGGCATGTTTTATTATATCTGCAGCTAAACTCACAGCTGCTCCTTTGGGGTTTAGGCCTAAAATTGCTTCTTTTGACCTCTTTCCAACTCCTCTGGCTGCTGGTTGGGTTATGCTTTCCCAACATATTTTTTCCCAGCCCTGAGTCCACTCATGAGCATCAGGATGAGTCCTTTGGCCGTGCTGGGGAGAAAACTGGGGCTTGGACATCTTCTGAGTCCCCTGACTAAGCCAATCCAAGGGTTTGACGGTGATGTGGAGCATCCTCCAGGCTGAACCAACTGGGACCCATCTCCTACCTGGGCCTGCCCTGTGAGCTCGCAGGGCTGTGCTCATCCAGCTCCTCATTCCCTCGGTTTCCTCCCCAAATCTCATTCTGAACAAGCCCACGTTGCCTCCTGTCCCCAGAGGTGGCATCTCGTCATCGTTGGTGTCTGCGGTGGTGACATTTATAGTGCAGTTTTTCATGTGCCTTTGGAGCTCTCAGGACAAGAAGCTCTGTCCGCCTGTGTCATTAATATTATTTATTGCTATAAATCTCCCTTCTGGAGCCTTTGGCCCTGGCAGCTTGAAATATTTGTAACCCTGCTATGGGCAGAGCTCCTTTGCAGTGAAAAAAGACTATAAAAGGCTTTTGGGACGACTGTTGCTGCTGATTCGGACTGGCCAAGGACAGTTTGCCTGGGCTGGGACCTGACAGTTGCTCATGTGGTGGGGAAAGGAAGCAGTTTTCCTTGATTTCAGTGAAGCTGGAGGCTGAAAATGCTGTGTTTTGAATCAATTTGGGAGACAGACATCCCTAAACCATGCTGGAGCTGTTCAGATCCAGCTCAAAAGCTGGAGTTGAGATTTGTGTTTGATTTCCCCTGCTATTTCCACTCAACACAGGCAGCCTCCTGCACTGGTTTGGCACAACTGCTGTTTGACCATCATGAAAGATTAAAACCTCTTGAATTAAGGAACACAGACAAGCATTTTGGGACTGTCTTTTTGTTTCAAGCTTTCTACCCTGCCTGTCTTGGTAGGGCAATGCCTGTGGTGCTACACCTGCACAATAGCAGTGCTAAGAGAGAATGAGGGCAAAAGGAAACTGCAGACCTGTGTGTGAGGCTTGTGGTGCTTCTTTTTGCAATATTTCTTGGCAATTTTTGGAGGTGGGAAGGAAAGAGAGCAGGAGCCTGAGGATGAGCAGCAAAGCCTTTCACCCTTTGGTTGTGTTGTTTGAGTTTGGCTCTTGTTGTCTTTGCTGCCTTCCAGCTTGTGCTTGGCCTTTTGTAAAGTCAATCAAGCTTTAAAACTTGGTTAAGGACAGGTTGGATGGGGTTTTGGGGAAGCTGGTCTGGTGAAAAATGTCTCTGTCAGTGGCAGGGGTGTTGGAACAGGATGATCTTTAAGGTCCTTTGAGGATGATTCTGTGATTTGTGCAGCACTCAGGGCTGGAGTAAGACTACAAATACATCTCTGCTCTCTCCCCCTCACTGGTGTTACCTGCAGAAATCTGATCACAGTGGGGCGTCTGAGCTCTCATTGTAGGCTTGATGAAGATTCAGAGCTGGTGACAAGAACTTGTAGAGGTGCTGAGTTTATGTCTGCACTGAATTTTTGGGACATCTCACCTCCGTGTCAGTGTTTTCTGACAGGCAAACCACCACCAGGAAGGGTTGTAGAGCACCTGTGTGATTTTGTGGGTTTTATTTTAGCAGAGCTGGCCTGGGTGAGTGCTGGCCAGGCAGGTGAGTGTCCACAGCAAGCAGACTTGTGAGATGAGAGGAAAACTGCCTCAAGTTGTGCCAGTGCAGGTTTAGACTGGATATTAGGAAGAAATTTCCTCATGGAATGGTTTGCCAAGCATTGGAACAGGCTGCCCAAGGAAGTGGTGAAGTCTCCATCCCTGAAAGTGGTCAAGAAACACCTGGATGTGGCACCTGGGGACACGGTTCAGTGGTGAATGTGGCAGTGCTGGGTTGATGGTTGGACTTGATATCTCAGAGATATTTTCCAACCTTAACAATTCCAGGATTTATATCCCAGGACATTGCAAGAAGCTTTGTTCAGTGTTATCTCCAGTTTGCATGGATAGAAAGCACCTTTCGTGGTGTGCTTCCTACTCATGGGGATAAAGTTCTCTCAACTCAGAACATTTCCTTTTTTGTCCCTGAAAACATCCCATTTTGGGATGGAAGGGACCTTCAAAGACCTTGTTGTGTCCCAAAGATCTTCCCCCTGAAAGGATTGTCCTGTGCTACAGAGCTTTCTGTACTTCATGGACAGTGCACACACACAAGGTGGGTTATTTTAAGCTCCTAAAATTCTGTAGGGCCTCTCTTGCACAGGGAGGGGATCCAGGTTTTCCAGTGACAAAAAAAAAAAAAAAAAAAAAAAAAAGAGGGTGATAANAAAAAAAAAAAAAAAAAAAAGTTGGTGTTATGAATCAACTATTTTGTAAGAGTGTAGCAGTTCTGACAATATTGTGATGGAAAATTATTGCGATTTCACTTAGATAAGACTGAAGAACCTCGTTTGGGGGTGAACATTTTAACATTTATATTCTTCCATAATTTATCATGTGAGATTTGGAGTCTGGATAAGAATAAAGCCTTTTGCGTGCCTTGAGAATTGACAGTTCTCATGTTCACAACAGTTTCCAGGTTTAGTTTGCTTTTTCTGCAGTGTTAACTCTTTCATTGAAAAGTTGGATTTTTCTGAGGAAGGGAAGTTCTCGGTTTTGCCAGGCTTGAAGTCTTTGAGACATCAAACTCAGATCAGCTTGTGCAGGGGTTTGGGGTAGATTTTGGTGTATTTGGGTGTTGTTGAGGCTAGAGCTGGAGCTCTTCTGTGCCTGTCAGTGAAATTGTGACCTTGAGCTAAACACTTCCTTGCTTTCTGCTTCCCTTTCTCCAGCTGCAGCACCCTTGCAGGTGACATCCCGGGCTCTGTGCATCCACATTTGCACAGTGCCCTGAGCCTGAAGGGTGCTCCAGGAAGCACCAAGTGCTGTCATTTCCCTGACAGAGCGTTAGGAGCCTTGGCTGGCAGGAGCTTGCCAGGGTGAACATTGCTGAGCCACGAACATTTGGGCTTTTGAGGTCCAAATCCTCTGCGAGCTCCCGCGTTCGAGCTGCTGGCACCTCTTCCTGCAATCACCCCGTCCTCTCCAGGATGCTGCTGTGTGTAGAGTGTCTCTTAGGAGCTGATTATGGCTCTTGAGCTGGAAATGTTGCCTGAGATTTCCTGGGGATTTGTGCTGCTGCCACTGAACTCTCCCCGGGTGCGGAGATGCCAAGGTGGGAGTGGCGAAGGGCCCCTCCAGCTGGACTCCTGCTCATCCTGGGAGAGCTTCGTGCTGGGACTGGGGACGGATGTGGGCTAAGTGCTGCTGGGGATTTCTGGGCTTTGCCCATCTCCTGTTCCACCGCAGGAGCAGCTGCTGTGTTTTCTCCGGGGTGCTTTTCCCCAAGGTCCGTGGCAGGCTGTGGGAGCAAGCTGGTGATTCTGTAAATCATGGGCTGGTCTTTGCTGTGCTCGGCAGGGAGGCTCTTTTCACTAAATCCAGTTTAGCCCTCCTGAGTGTCAGCAGGCGTGGGTAGAATGGAGAAGACAGGGTAGGAACCAGCTGGACAGATGATTTTCCCCTCCTAGTCTCTTTCCTAGTGTGATTAGGAAGAAGACCATGTGTGATGCTCAGAGGGCCAAACAGGCCAACCCCCAGCCTAACTCCCCCGTAAAAGAAGTCCATCATTTTTCCAAAGTGCCCTCTTAACAAAAAGGATTGGATTGTGTCCCTGCGTCGTTGCTTTGCTGGAAATCACCTGGTTTTAAAGGCTTGCTCTTGTCACTGACGTGGAGTCTGTCAGTTTGTGTTGCAGAGTGAATTTGGGCTAAATCTCGTTTGAGTTTGGAGAGGACACGGAGTCAATGCATGGATAATTTATGTTGGATTTTAAGAGGAAGGGGATCACTGGCAGAGCTTGTGGTGTGCTCCAGGTGCCAGAGGCAGCCTGGGTTTGTTATTCTGCTGGGAAAATTGACTGGAGATTGCCACTGCTGTGTGCCATACACAGATCTCTAATAAAAGATCCCATTAGCAAATAAGTGATTGATATTGGAACATACACAGGCAAGGCATGAGAGACGAGTGGGATCGGAATTCCCTCTCAGCGCTGTGCTGTGCCTCTAGCAGAGACAACACTTGAATATATTAAAAGAAGACAGGTAGCACAGGAGGTAATAATAGGAGGATTTGGCTCAGCATAATAAGCAGTCATCCAGCATCCCACCTCCTTGGCGGCTGTCTGCGGATTCCGCTGCCTGTCGATCCGTTGGGTACTCGGGGAGATATTCCCAGCTGACAGCTTCCCTCCCGGAGTTCCTGCTCAGCGCCGGTGGATTCGCCCGGCTCTTTAACTCCTGACAAAACTCCAGCTGGTGGGATTGCAGCAGCGTGGGGCTGCAGCTCTGCCCCCACCAGCCCGAGCCGGCGCAGCTCTGGCAGGGACTCTTCTGCAGGCGAATGCTGCATCACCCTCCCATATCTCTCCATCTGAAGGGGACGTGGGAGAGGAGCAGGATCAAGTGGCTGGGAGCTTAAAGCCGTTGTGGGATTCAGTGCTTGAGCGTGAGTAATGCCGAGCCAAATTCACCCTTCGGTGGAAAGGCGAGAGCGGCGCTGGCATTAACCAAGTGACCCCAGGAGCAGAGCAGGGCTGGGGCTGGTCCCTTGTCTTCAGCTCAGATTAGAGCTTTGTGGAGAATGTCTGGGATCCTGGGTGTCCAGGCATTCCTGAGGGGTTTGGTGATTATTCTGAGCTGCAGTGCTTAGTGGCTTGTTGCCATGAAGGCAGCTTAGCAAGTGTGACAGCTGCCCTGTTACCCTGCCCCAGCTTAGTGCTCTGCTAAAGGAGGTGTGGATTTAAGCCAGGACACCAGGGTCTTCCCAATTCCCACTTTCCCCTACCCTACAAGCTCAGAATGCAGCGCTCAGCCTCAGTTGTGGGCAGATTTGAGGGCCAGAAATGTGAACCAAGTGGGCGCGTGTTACCTGCCTGGGATTGCTCTGCTCTGGGTCCAGGCAGGATGACTGGTACGGCCCAGAGTGTGGGAGGGTGTGTGGGAGAGGATGATGTGTCAGAGATGTTTGGTGTGGTGCCTCCACACTGATGGCTGAGCTCTATGAGACATTTTGGCTCTTTCCTCAAGGAGAAATGGCTGAGGGGAAAGAGGCTGATAATCTTCAAACGGGTAGAAGGTGGCCGTGGAAAGGGAATAATCTCCTTGCTCTGTCTGCTGGGGATTGCACTCAAATTGCAGAGTGGGAGATTTAATTTAGGCACAAGGGAAACCTTCTGACTGCAGGGATAGTCCGGCACTGAGTCCATCAGCAAAGGTTTTCATGAAGAAGCTGTGGGTGGTTTTGATGGCTTTTCAACAGGCTGAGGCATGAACTGAGCTTGTCAGGTCTTTTCCACTCTCTTACCTGGAATTCTGTGATGTAGAATCATGTGTGTGCCTTGCTGTACATAAAGAGGACCGTGGCAGAGGGGCAGCACGTTGGTGGGAGGTGGAGGAACGGGCTGGAGGCAGGTGAGGAAGCCAAAACTCACCGAGTCTGTCCACAACTTCCCACTTCCACCTGCAGCCATCGATTCGCTGTCATTTCATATTTACAATCTTCAATTCGGACCTTTGTGCTACCTGGGACGCTTCAGCTGCGAGAGCAGGACTTCAACCTGCTCCGTGCTGAGCCACCGAGACCCCCTGACCCAGCAGTGTGGGAAACTGAGCTGAATTTCCCATCTGGAGCGCGGGGATGCCGGGATGCAGGCGGGTGTGGGGGCCCGCGCAAACGGCACAAGGGCATTACTCATCGCGAGCCGCGGAACGCCGTGGCACATCTGCCGTCTCCGGGATTGGTCTGTGGGCATCGCACCAGGGGAGGTTTGAAGTGCTGGGTGGCTTTCGAGGAGGCTCTCAGGGAGCTTCTCGCGAGGCAGGGGATGGCGTGGGAGCATCACAAAGGGGCTGGGTTGAAAATGGTAACAAGTGGGTGCTGGAGGCTGGGTTTCATGGGCTCCTGGGGTGGGAGTCAGAATTAGTGCTAAATGAGATTAATCTTGCTTTTCAAAGCGCTTCAGCGACTGAGCAGGGTGAGTTGGAAGAGTCAGGCAAACTGTTGAGCGTTGCTTGTCTTTCTTCCATCATTCTGCGCCCATCTTCACAGTACTTTGGCCCGGAAAAGCCATTTTTTACATAAATTTGGCAGTTTGCTTCACTGCTGAGCCCTTTGTGCCCTGCCCAAAGGCTGAGGTTGCCCTTAAATTGCCATGTGGTAGGAAATGGATAAGTTGTTATTATTATTTTGCAACAAATGTTCGTTTAAACCCAAACTGAAGCAGTTTATGAAAGGTTTGTGCCCTTCATACTTTTGCTATCAATTGATAGCTGAGTGCATAAACCTCCTGGTGAGATTTTGGTAATCATTAAGGAAAAATGGGCAATATGTGTGGAAAACAAATGTCAGAGTTGTAATTGGGAGTATTTGAGCTTGAAATGTTCCTCTAAATGTTAGGAGTGTCTAATCAAGAAACTGATACTGGGCTGGGTGTGATAACAGCCAGCCAAAACTCAGTCTGCAGCTCATTCCTTGCTACCTACCTGCCCTGCTCACCACAAGGAGATACAGAAAATATTCAATAAATCTGTGAAAGCAAAATGACTCTGCTCTTTTCCCACAAGTGAGACAATGCTTTCATTTTCCTTGACGAATGGTTCTTTTCCCTCTTTTTAAACATGGCAATCATGCCAGCCTCTCCCCAGGTGGGGAATATCCGACTGCTGGGACCACTTTGAGTTTGTTTATATCAGCTCAGTACAGTTGTAAATTCAGGGGCTGTTACAGCTTCACTTTCCAATCACTCAGCTCTGAACGAGCTGGGGGTTGGGGTTGGAAGCTGATTCCTCGAGGGCTGCTTGGGGATCACTGCTCCACATCCAGGGAATTTGCAGCAGGGATTCCCCAGTGAGCAGCTGTGGATGGAAACACCCTGGATCCCAGGGGTTCCTCAGGTTGCAGTGGGAATAAGGCTGTCATTATCCTCACAACAGCAGAACAAGCCACTGCCAAATGGCTGCAATCCTTTCATCTTTTTTTATTAGCCAAGATGTCCCTGAAAGCCTCTGAGGACTGGCAGTGAGCTGGGGACATCTTTTACTCCGAGGTTCAACCTTAGTCTGGGTGAGGAGCCATTGCCAGGGCAGGGATCTTCAGTGATTGAATAGTGAGAGATGGGAGCATCTGCAAGTAATAATTAAGATTTGTTCAGCCTGGAGGAGAGGAGACTGAGGGGAGACCTCATGAGGGGAAGGAGGGGCAGCATCGATTTCTTCTCTCTGTGACAGTGGTAGGACCTGAGGGAATGGCTGGAGCTGTGCCAGGGGAGGGTTAGGTTGGATATCAGGAAAAGGTTCTTCATCCAGAGGGTGGTTGGGCACTGGAACAGCTCCCCAGGGAATGGTCACAGCCCCAAGGCTGCCAGAGCTCAAGGAATGTTTGGACAACGCTCTCAGGGATGGACAGGGTGGGATTGTTGGGGTGTCCTGTGCAGAACCAGGAGTTGGGCTGGATGATCTTTGTAGGTCCCTTCCAACTCAGGGTATTCTGTGATTCTGTGAATTAAGGGGGCTTGGATAAAGGCAGGGTTTAAGAGATGCTCCAGGCTGGCTTGTGCAGTCCTTGTTCACAACTTGTGCTTTGGAGGAAGCTTTTTTTCTGAAGGACTGGTCTTCAACAGGCGAGGGAAAAGGGAAAGTGGGTATTTGCTCTCCGTGGTGATCAGCAGATGAGTGATCTGAGCATCTTGGCAGGATCCTCCATGGCCTCAAGATTTTCCTGCCACTCCTCAGCTGGGTCTCTCCAAAGGGCAGGAAGCAGGGAAAGGGGGAAGGAATGTTTTGCCCGTGCTGTGGGGAGAGCTGCTGGTCTGGCACCACTCTCCAGCACGCCACTGATAGTGTAAAACAAACAGCGGGCTGGTTTGGAGTAATTTGGTGAAATGCTGTCGCCTGGCGTGGAACCAAAATACTGCTTAAATCAGGATAAACACAGTCTGGATTCTACTCTTAATTTCCATTCCCGGTCTGCCAGTGTAAATCTTAGCACATTTCCCTGCAAGGTGCTCAGCTGGGAAGCTACAAGGGATGAGGGCAACCAGCTTTCAAGTCAGTTATGGAATTTGAACTGGTTGTTCTCTGCTTAGCATAAGGAAAGGACAAATCCAAGCAGGAAGGAGCAGGAAAGAAGACTCATTTTTAAAGTAGTTAGAGCATATGTCCCTACGGTAAAATAATGCCAGTAATGGTAATAGTGGTGTAGTAACAATGATTATTATGATAATGATAATAATTGTAAGTTCCATGGCAGAAGCAGCTCTAGAAGAGGAGCAGCTCTTGCAGCTCCTGTAATTGTACCTAGTATTTAATTTTTATAATGCTCCCTGGATGTGTCTCAGCTTGTGGCAACCAGCAGCGTTCAGGACATGGCACGGTCCATGAATCATAAAATCATTCAGGTTACAAAAACCTCCATGATCATCAAGTCCAGCCTTCAACCAAATCCCACCACAGCCCCTAAAGATGTCTCACGGTGCCACATCTGCTCCTTTTTTTTTGAACACTTCCAGGGATGGTGACTCCACCACTTCCCTGGGGATCCTGTTCCAGTGCTTATCCACTCTTGCAACGAAGAAGTTTTTCCTGATATGAAAATCAAACCTCCCTTGGTGCAATTTGAGACCGTTTCTCCTTGTCCTATGGTTATTTGCCTGGGAGCAGTGGCCGACCCTCACCTCACCACAACCTCATTTCAAGGAGTTTTAGAGAATAAATGTTCCACTAAACAGTATGGACAAGTCCCCTCTGTTCTGAATGTTTGCATGAATACCTGCATTGTACCGCCTCATCTTGGGGCAGTGGAGTGGATCCTGGAGCATTTGATTTTCCAGGACTGACACAGTGAGATTGAGGTTTTCTATTTACCACAGTGCCTGTGTCAGTGCTGCTGCACAACGTGATTAAAGTTCACTTCTGCCCCTGTTTTCTCAGAGGCAAAGAGCTCGTTCCCGTGGAGGAATTGGCCATTTTGATTATTGCCAGCTTTGTTGTGGAAAATGGTTTTATTTTCTTTTCAATATGCTTTAAAGGGAAAGGCTGGAACAGAACAAATTTTCCATATGCATGAAAAGCAAAGGTTTAAAAACTAGGCACGCCATCTGACCAGCTCATGAAGAGTTAAGCCCAGAGCTCTCTCCTGTCTCTCCTCCATCCTTCCCAAAGGTCTTGCACAGCACAGAATAAGGTGCTGGTGCTTGATTGTTGTGACACAGCCCCAGGAACCCCCTGAGGCATTTGCACACAGCAGGAATCTAAGCTGAATTAAGCTTTGGAAAAGAGATGGGGAGCAGCATTATTCCCTTCCATTTCCAGAGGATCAAACAGGCCCCCAGAAGATAAAGCCCGTGTTTGCCACCTAAATCAGATCAGCTGAGAGGCCTTTGAAAAGATTGGCTTAAGTGATGGAATTGTGTCCACAGCTGACCTGCGGGCGAGCTGGGAATAGACCCCGCTCTCCTCCTTGGGGTCCCCTGGCTCCACGTGCTGATTCCCAAACCACAGCTGGCAGGGGGATGCAGAGAGACTCAAGGCTCTTCATCAGAGCTCCATAAAGCTGGGATTTCAGTAGCTTGCCCAAGCGAGGTGCAGTCAGAAAGGGATGAGGAGTGAATAAAGCGTGGAGTATTTTAAGGAGTGATGGTGAAAATGTTTGGGGCAGGAGGACAGGGGTCCTCAGCATTAATGTGAGCCTGATCCATCCATCCTTGACATCAGGACTGGACATTGAGGCACTGGGAGTGCAGCCTGGGAGTTCAGGAGTGGCAGCGAGCTGACCTTGGCGTTGATGACTGGCAGGTAGATAATGCCCACTGTTAACTCCTGTAATTCCCTGCCAGCCTGGAGGAAATTATCCTGACAGTTCCCATTAAGGAGAGGCTGCGTGACCACTCCTCTGCCCCGAAAACTTCATCAAGGCTGTTTACTGAAAGCTAATTGTCACGTTGTATCTTGAGAGCGTTCTCAATACCCACTGAAGAGTTAGCGATTGTTAATAAATAGTAGCGTGTTAAGATGTCTCTCTGGGTGATTTTTGTGTGCTGTAATTACACAGAATTGCCTGTTAGACCGGCCAAATAACATAAAAGGAGCCCTGAGCTCCACAAATGTGTTCCTGATAATGGGTGACTATTAGCTTTGACATGAGAAGTCTGTGGTTTTGATAGGAGGGAAGCAAAGCAAGGGAGAAATCCTCTGGAGTGACAGGGGCTGAGCTGGGAGGGTGTCACATTTCCCAGAAAGAAGTTGGGAAAAGATTATTTATTGATGCCTCTAAGTGATCTTCATGCAGGGACCTCAAAGCCCTTTGCAGAGGTTAAATGATGGAAAAGAGAAGGCCCTGGGGAGACCTAATTGTGATTTTTCAATATTGAAGTGTTATAAGCAAGGTGGAGAAAGAGTTTAATTCAGGATAGGGTTAATTTTAATAGCCAGTAATGGACTGAATGTTGGATTGTTGGGTACTGCCGTTCCTGGCACGTGGTGACAAGACAAGGCGGAATGGCTTTTATCTGAAAAAGGTTGGAATTGTATTAAATATTTGGAATAATTTTTTTTCCTGTGAGGGTGGTGAGGCCCTGGCACAGGTTGCCCGGAGCCGCTGTCGCTGCTCCATCCCTGGAAGTGTCCAAGGCCAGGTTGGACAGGGCTCTGAGTGTCCCTGCCCATGGCAGGGGGTTGGAACAAAATGATTTCAAAGGTACCTTCCAACCCAAATTATTCAGTGATTCTATGGAAACAAAGAAATGTTTTGGTCCCTCATCACTGCTCCTCTGCTTTGAGTGAACCCTGTAGATCCTCTGACAATGCTGACCCACCAAAAACTCTCCTTTCACCCCTGGTCCAGTCCTGCCTTCACTAAATCTCTGACATCCACCAAGAAGATTTTGGGTCCTGCTCTCCCTTCTTTCCCTGTCTTGCAATCAGTGCAAGAAATGAGTGTTCCAGGGGAAGAAAACTGAGCCTTCCTTTGAGCAGGCTCAGGATACATGGAGCTTTCCCATCCCAGCAAAGTATAAATGTGATACCCACAGGGCCTGAGCCTGGATGAGAAATCCCCAATCTGACCGAGCTGGGGATTAAAAATATCAGTGTTTTTTCGGCAGATGACGAGCACATTCACCTCTTGGTCACTCAACCCTCCTGAGTTGTTTCCTCCAGCACTGACACACACACACCCCCCCTTTTGTTTAGAAAGCTGTTTGCTTCTGTGAGTCCTGGTAAAAGCATTATTTTCCAGCAATTTTAACAACTCTCTCCCTGCTTTGACAAGAGTTGTCCAACCAGCAGTGAAATCAATACAATGCAGCTTAAAAAAACTTCACAGGAATCGTGAAAAGCTTCTGGGCCAGTGGCACAGCAAAACCATTCCTACGCAATTCTTGGAGTAAATCACATCCAGCTGGTCCAGTTCTTTGTCAGGAGAGTGAAATGAGCCTCGCTGCTTTGAGCTCCTGACCTGTGAGGGGAGGGAGAGGGATTTGCTTGGTCTTGCAAAGATGTAAAGGGCACTCTGGTCACAGCCTGTGAGACAGCTACAAAAATTATAAAACCAAATTCCTCTCGCTTGTGCCTGGTGGTTTAACAAGTGGAAAAGATACAAACTGTGGCTCAGGAGGTGCATGGAATAATTTAGGTTGGGAAGAAACCTCCGAGATCGTTAACCTGGTAACGCCACGTTCACGGCTAAACCGTGTCCCTAAGTGCAATATCCCGACATTTCCTTAACACTTCCAGGGATGGAGATTCCACCACTTCCCTGAGCAGCCTGCTCCAATGCTTTTCAGTGAATTTTCCTGATATCCAATCTAAACGTCCCCTTGTGTGACCTCAGGAAAAACCCTGTCACCAGTAGAGAGGTGTGGTTCTGGAACGGACATCTGTGAGGTGGGATCTCTCTGTCTTGGAGAATTCCCAAAGCTTATCCAGACAAAACCATCACCAACCTCACCTGATGTTAGTGGTGGCCTTGCTCCAAGCAGCAAATTGGGTTGTAAAGCCACAGATGTCCCTTGGAACCGGTGCTTCTGAAATCCTCTGACTTCATGAATCTTTAATTTCAAATGTGCAGGAAGTCAGGCTCAAGGCAACCCTTAGGAATAGCAAACACATTTCTAAAACCAAACAAAGCCCAGCCCCCCCCAAATTCCAAACTCGTGTGCCTGTGTTTAATTTCAGAGCAGAATAAATGGTTTAATTTTTCGGTGACTTTATTGGTGTGATGTTGTGCCTGTAAAGACTTTGTTCAAGCCTTTCTTGGTATCGAGGATGGAAAAAGCAGAAAGAACAGCTTGGTTGTAAGGTCTGGGGCAAACTGCACAGCATTAAGAAATACTTTGGTCTAATTGGAGCATGTTTGACCCTGGAGCCAGAGCAGGGTAATGGAAAAAGCACAACTCAAATCGAGTTGCTTTTCACAGCATTCTTCAGAAAGCCAGAGAAGGAAATGGAGAAATGCAGAGAATTTAAAAGGGGGAGAGCTGGAAAAAAATGCATTAAGAGCAAGAAGAAAAGGCAGAATACGTCGTGGGAGATAGCCAAAGGAAGGGAGACTCAGAGAAGACAAAGGAGAGCAAAAATTAGGGAGAAAGGAAGAGAAGGGAAAAGAAGGAAGCAAGGTGAAATTGTAAAGGAAGGGAGGAGTGTCCTTCTGCCCTGCCAGGCAGAGCGATGAGGTGGCAGGACAGCAAGTGGCCCCGGGCAGCAGCGCTCGTTATTTCCATCCTGGCTGATGTCATTGATTGCTTCCCTCCTCCCCTGTCATGCCTGGTGACAGAATCGCAGCCCTTGCAACTCAGAACGACCTGCTCTGTTCCCCATCAGCCCAGGGAAAAGTTTTCTTTCCAGATCCAAACAGGGACAGCTTTGTCCGTGTTTCAGGACGTTTTTGGATGGCCTCTGTCAGCAGTTCCTCTCTGGGACCACCTCCAGTCCAGGCAGGTGGAGATCCTATCCCTGGCCTGTCTTTTGCAAAAAAAACCCAGTTTGTTCTTCAGATGTGTTGTGGGATAATCCCATAGCACTGTTACCTCTCTTACCTTGACATTTTTCTGTTGGCAGCATCTGTACTTTTTTTATCCAATCTTTATTTTCCCATTTTTCCTTCTTTAAGGAAATTTCCCTCACAAGGCTCAGATCCCTACAGCATCTGATCACCTTCTGTCAGGGGGTTTAATTAGTCAGAAAAAAAGAAAACAAATGATGATTTGTTTGCTGAAGGGAGGATGTAGGGGATTGAGAAAGGAAAGTGGAGAGAACAAAGAAACCTTAATAATGAAGGCAGAAAACAGAATCCTAAGATATGGGGGTTTAAGTCTTTGGGACGTATTTAGGGTGACAGTAAATGGCCTCAAGTTGCACCAGGGGAGGTTTAGATCGGATAGTAGGAAAAATTTCTTCATGGAAAAGGTTGTAAGGAGTTGAAATAGGGAAATAGTAGAGTGTCCATCCCTGGAAGTGATCAAAAAACGTGGATGTGGCACTTGGGGACATGGTTTAGTGGTGAACGTGGTGGTGTTGGGCTGATGGTTGGACTTGGTGATCTTAAAGGTCTTTTCCGACCTTAATGATTTTATTATTCCCAAAGAATCGAGCTCCTCTTCTTCCTGCAGCCAGTGATTTTTTTGGTTATCCGCCCTCATGGAGCCAACAAAAATCCCATCAGGACTGGGCCAATCCTTCCTTCTCTGTAGGGTGGAGGGATGAGCTTCATGGCATCTCTTCACCAAAAATCCTTCTGCTGGACGTGGGCTTTGTGAAAATTTGTAGGATGAAGAAAGAGGTGGAGATCAGGGTCTTTTCTGTGGGGTGGGCTGCAGACAGACATCAGTTTTTACCCCTAAATCTGGTTTATGCTTGGTCAGTTGTCATTTGTGTAATGCCTTGCCTAGGAGCAAACATCTGACCTGGGAATGGTCCAGGAGGTGGAGGATCTAGGAGAGGGTTATGGATGATGTGGGAAAGTGGATAGGGAAGGCAGTGAGAGAACCTGAGGTTTTTGGGGTGGAGGGATATCAGAGAGGATGGGAAGGGAGGGCAGCTGGGGTTCCTGTGCTGGGATTTCGGGATGCAGCCTGCTCATCTCTTAAAAACCAAACTCCATTCCCTCTGTTGGTCTCGGATGGTTTAGGAATGAGTTACATGTTGGGCTTTTTTTGCTTTAATGGAGCTCCTCCCCCACTTTTATCCAGTTACCCATGAAAAGTCAGTGAAATGAGACCTACTTAAATCAAATGTCACAATCGATGCTCATCCCTGGCCACCATTTCTGCGATGTGAGCTTGAATTGCCGTAAGGGGGGAGCAGGGAGAGGGAAAGGCTTGGGAGAGAGCTTGGAGACTTTGAGCAAGGAGCAATCCATGGCTCAGTAGCGTGTGCTCCTCAGTGCTTTTATCCCAACCATGCACCTCTGGAGTGGGACAGGGCTGTTGACCACTTGGATTCTGCAGGAGGCAGGAACAAAGCTGTGGCTTCGTGCAGGACATTGTGTCCGTCTCTCCCCTACTCTACCCGACTAAATCGGAGTCTCTTCCACATTTCAATTTATAAGGAGCAAAATATGCAATATCAGCACTCATCCTGCCTGGATGATGTCCAAAATCAATTTTATTTGATGGAAGACAAAATCAAAGCGTTGATATTTTCATTGAAATTTCTGTATCTTTACCTTGTTCCCAAAAAAATGCTTCTAACCTTGCATGAATATTTGGCAGGAGTAAATTCTCAGGGTAGGAAGACAGTCATAGGAGCTAAAAATTGCAGTGATCCAAGTCTCCGTAGAAGTTAAGGGAAAAAATCCACAGGTGAGCTGAAACATTTTTTTTCATGAGCGTTTTGGGAATCTCTGAGCAGAGGAAGATGCAGGATGGGTTGGTGACACTCAGGTTTCCTGTCTGTAACTGATCTGCACCCAGTGAAAATCCCTCAGACAGCCTGTACTCCTTTGGGTGCCAGTTGGGCATTCAAGCCATTGAATGTGTGTGACTTCCCATCCTTAAGGGGAAGGAAACACCCCAAATTTTTGGTCAAAAGGAATGGCAGAAGTCAGCGGGGTCACAAAAGTTTCCCAAGTATTAGTATTAGTATTAGTGAATTATAGATGGAAATATAGTGTATTAGTGAATTATAGATAGAAATTGGTATATTAGTCCCTCCTAGTGTAAACACACAGCAGTGGGTTTTGGATAAAGGGGTAGGGTGAAAAGGGAAGAGAAAGGGGAGATGGATTAAAGAGGGGGAGAGAGAAACAAAGGAAGAAACAAGGAAAGGGAGAAAGAGAAATCACCAGTGCTGGCTCCAGCATTGATCCAGCTGATGGAATGTCGAGGGAGTACATTTTTATAGATACGTTTTGTCTGCTCTGGAGATAAGTTTTTCCTCTTTCCATGCAGCTCAGCTGTCATGCACAGCCTGTTTTTCTAGACCTGTCTAGAGATGGGTTTGAATCTTCAGGGGTCTTGAATGGTCTTAATACCTCCTTCAGTCCATGCCCCATCCTGACCTCATTCCTGTGCCTGTGCTGTGCTGTGTTGTGCGGATCCCCAGGAGCCAGAACAAGGATTTTTTTCCCCAGAAAGAGCTGTTCTATCTCTGCATGGTCCCTTCTGCAGCCACATCCTGTTCTTGCTCACAGTGTGTTATTGCCGACAATCCTTGCTTGGCTCCACGACCATCCATGTTTGAGACATGCACATTAATCCCCTTATTTTCTGGGCTTCTACAGCGTGTCACTAAATTTTATCTGAGATCGCCCAAGTTCTTGTTTCATCCATCCCGACAGCTGCTGTGGGGTTCCCTGCAGCGGTGTGGTGAAAGTTTCATTCCTCATTAATTCCCCCTAATTGCGAGAGGTGCCCTTGTTCAAAATAAGCAAATCAGGAGGATCTTCCCAAGCCCTTCAAAATTCAGGGGTAATTCAGCTCAGACCTCTGCATGTCGGGGTTGTTCAGCTCTTTTTGTGGTGGGCTCTGTGGAGTGAACCTGTAGTGACTGCTGGCCTTGAATGAGTGGACACAATTTTGCTCTGCCCATGTGTTGAGCTGGCCAGGCTCCACCTAAGCCCAGCACTGAACCCTGCCTGATGTATTTCACTTTGCAGAAGGCTCAGTAGCCTGGAACAGAGCTGCTGTAGCCTCAGCTCCATGGCATCCCTCTGACTGGAGGTTCAGGCTGAGCAGCCTCATGCCTGCCAACAAAACAGTGTAGTCAAGCCCTTAGAGGGCTGCCTGTTTCATTCCCAAATTCATGCATAATTTACTTTTTTAAATTTTTTTTTTTTTAATCTCCTGTGCTAAGCCCTTGCTGTGTCAGAAACCATCTCATCTCCATGAGCGAAGCGCTAGGTGTTGGTGCTGTGCCAATCTAGTGACAACCTTGACTGGGCTCCCTCTCCTCTGCAAACGCTGTCATCACCCTAAATAGAGAGTTCTCGGGTGTCTGTCCTCGGTGGGGCTCTGCCTCTCTGCCTTCCTGCCAGCAGAGATCACTGATGTGGAAATGAGAAACGTGCCAGGGGAAAAAAAAGCCTGCGGCAGAGAAAGCCAAGTGGGATAGAGCTCCTCACTCCGAGCTGAGGACAGGGCGAGTTCAGCAGTATCAGCGTGGCAGATGTTGGGTGGTTACAGTCACAGGAGGCAGAGAACTCCATTAGAGAGGTTACAGCGTGTGTTTGCTCTTGATGTTGTAAGAGCTGATGTTCTTTGGTGTTCAGTCAGGAAAAAAGAACCATTCCACACCAGGTTTTCCAGCCTAGGTGATCCCTTTCTATGAAAAAATTCCTTGTGTATCAGTGTAAAAGAAGTGAATTGATGGATGGTGGGTCTCTGCGGAGGACACACGTCTTGTTTTTTCTTCCCTTGCTTCGTTCATCCATTTCCAGATGAATGTTTGTGGTTGGTGGAAAATTTTCACCTTTTTTCATCCTCCACCCTTCACCACCACCATCTCAGAAGAGCTCATTTGTAATTGTTCTGTTATTGCTTCATTAATTATCTTCCCAGTCTCACACTGGATATGAAAGGATTGATCCTCCTCTTGTAACCCACACCTTTTACATGCCTGCCTTCCACAGATATCAGAATTGTTACCCAGACTTGACCCTGGTCTGTGGAAGCAAAATCAGGTCCAAAAAAAAAGCTGGATCAACCAGAAGCAGATCCTGGTCTCCTTCCCTCTTTATTTGTATGCACAGTGTGATGTGAAGGTCAGCTGAGTTGACACACCAACTGGAAGGTTTTTGCCATGAAATTTTGTTGGTAGAACCGGCTGAGCTCATTTTTTAATGTCTTCCTTTCTCTCTTTCAGAACATGGAAAAGGTGCTGGTCCCCTCTGTCACGTTAATTGTAGGCTGTGGAGTATCCTCGCTGACGCTTTTGCTGTTGATTATCATTTATGTCTCTGTTTGGAGGTATGGCTTTCATTCTCTTCTTCTTGGGGAAAGTAACTGTCTTTTGACCTACACGGATCCTGGAATGTTTGCTCTGTGGTTTTGGGTGTCTGGTGCTCGAGGAGGAACTGTTTGGTATTGAGTGGGCCCTTGCAGAAAGTCATCCTGGTGGCTTAGCTGGCATTATTCTTCCCTTTCAGTGCCAGAGAAATTAGCAGAGTGAAATTAGTGCCATGCCCCCTTGTAGGGACATTGTTCTGTTTCCAAAAGCCTCGTGCTGGTTTCGATGCCTTTGTGTACCCCAGGAAACCTTGTCAGAGGCGAGGTGGACACGCATGGCCTCTTGGCAGGCAGATACTGCTGCAAGGTAAATCTTTGGGAGCATCCAAATCTCCGTGACCTGCCATGGAAAAAACATCTGGCCTGAAGAACTGACAGAACTTTTCAGGAGCTTTAGGATGTTAAACCTTAAATCATCTAAGTAACTGCCCAACCTTTTGGCTGTATTTTGCTTTCGGCTTCAGGTTCATATGGGATCCCCCAGTACATCCCATTGCTGACAGCTCCTGTACACAGGTCAGGTGAAGCCTAAAATTGTGTCCTTTATAGAGGCTGAAGTGATTTTGAAGCAAATCTTTAATGAACAGTTGGCCCATGCCACTGTTAGATACATTTTGGTGACTCTAAGCTGGAGGACCTGAGGTGTGCAAGGGATTTTCTCCCTGCATTGCCTTGAACAAGGTCTGAGTTTATCTCATGAGATCCATGCCTGTCCTAAATCCATGGCAAACACGTTGAGACCTTCACGGCTCTGCGCCAAGCAAAGACAAACCAGAACCAGGTGAACATCTGTGAAATCCAAATGGAGTGGCTGCAGGGAATACAGCTGGGTATTATTGGTGATCCTTTTGGGAGAAGGGATCAGTCTGAGGCTCTCATTTTGTGCAGTGATTTTTCTCAGCAGGAAGGAAAGGGTAAATTCCATTGAGACATTGAATTGAGATAACTTCTGCGCTTTGGTCGAGGAAAGAAACAAGAGGGTAAAAACAGAGCAAAAATGCTGTTTTTTTTTTTGTTGTTGATACTGTGACAGTACATAGTGGCTGGTTAATTTTGGCAGCTGAAGACTGATCATGATAACGTTTATCTAGAACTCAGGTTTTTCCGTGCCTGGGGTATCATTGGATGTGCTCAAGTCCTTGTCCTCTCCTGCTTTTCCTCAGGCTGGGCGGCACTGAGCAGCGCCGGTAGGTGACTTACTGGGGTCATTGGTGTCAGGATCAAGTGGAAAGTTAGGCTAGAAGATTAAAGAGCAAGCGTTCGAGCCTCGCCCTCTCTTTCCTATGAGAAACAGGTTCAGGATCTGAAACCCAAGCTCAGACATGAGGTTGAATCAGTTTGGAGCATGCCAGAGCCATTTGGAATAACATGATGTATTTTTTTCCAGGACTGTGCTCCCCCCCCCACAACTCCAATATTTACTGTTATTGAGGACAGTAAATTGCCTGACCTGTTTAAAATATGTTCGGTTTAATTTCTCATTCCACTCTTTGCCTTATGCTTATGGCCAAAACGATCATCAGGAATGGGGGGACACGTTTATGGGAGGCTTGAATGGGTATTTCTGAGCTAGCCAAGGGTGGACATGCATTTCCAAGTGATCCTGAGACCAGCTATATCTTGATTAAAGGGATCTCTATCCTAAGTCTCTCTGTGTAAATATTTGTAAAGCATGATCAAGTGATCTCTAGAAGTTCTCTTTGGTGCGCTGAGTTTGTTTCATTTCTTCTCTGTAGATCATGTTTTCATGTTTTCCAAACTTCACAGCATTCCCGTGGCTGAGCCCTGAGCGCTCTGTGTGTCCTTTTTATTTTAGGCATAGCTGCTGGACGTGAATGTGCTTTCCTATTAATGGTCTCAGGAACATCGTATTCAACATTATCTCCTGGCTCCCACTTTGTTTTCCATAAATGTTGTATATTCTGATAGACAGCAGCTGGAGGAGTGCTTAGAAATGGAATCAGCAGCATTATTCCACCCATTGTCTCTAAAACACAGGAGCAGCATCAAAGTGGTTCTTTTCCACAGTGCAGGGGAGAAACTCCTCATGTCCTGGCTGCCTGATCTTCTGTGGAGAGCACTCACCAGGGCTCAGCTGTTTCGGGGAGCTTTGGCCGGGAAATTTCCCATTCAGAGCTCTGGACAAAGGCATCTGGAGCATGCATCCATAGACCCAGCTTGAGTATGAAACACTTCTGATGAATAAGCTCACTGAGGCTGACAATCTGGAAGCTTTCCCAGAATTTGCCCAGCTAGGGTTTGTTTGTATATATGGGAAGCAGAAAGAAAGGGCAGGCGAGAAAGAGGGAAAGGAAAAAAAGGGGGGCAGAGTAACAGGGAGGTGATCCCAGCTTCGAGCTGGAATATCAGGGAGGAAATGAAATTACCCTCCACTCCCCATTCAAAACCCTCGAATAAAGGCTGCTCCTTGGTGGCACCTACTCAGCCACCGGCATGAATGGCACGAGCTTTTTGAGGCAAGTGATCACTTCAGACACGGCCAACTTGGCACGGCCCCGTTGGAAACTGGGAGTTGTTTCTGTTCGACGGCTGTTGGTGGCCTGTTGGTGGCCTCACTCCAGTTCCCAGCAGACAGATGGCTGCAAAAATCTCTGCTGCAGATGGTGCATCTCTGGCCTTATTAGCAGGCTCGACAGAGGGGTCAGTGACACAGTGGGCCACAGAAGTGGAGTGACCTTGTTCCATCTCAGCTCTGGCTGTCCTGGGTCACAGCTGGAGGCACAATCTGTGTGTGAGCCACGTGCTCCACCAGCCGTGTGGAAAAAGAGGGGGAATTGCAAGAAAAAATTGAAAACTGGCATAGAAATGAAAAACCGGGGGAAAAAACCCAACCACTCGGGGTCAGGAGAGGTGAAATGACACCTCCTTTCAAGCAGCTCCTTGACATGATGATATTTCAGGAGCGCCCCGATGTGTTTTCCATCCCTGAACTCGTTGAGGCTCAACAGCCTCTGGAGTCAGTGACCTTTCCATAGCACAGGGATCGATTCCTGCTATCGAGCAGCTCATCCACCAGCCCATCAGCATGTGGGGCACGGCAGAGCTTCGTCCCTGGCAGCAGCTGGGTGAGCGCTGCATCACTGGAAGAGAACAGCCCCAGCTTTTCTCACTCCTGAGGATTGATTGAGTGGCTGTCAATGAGCTCTCGAGGGGCTGTTAACACTTGCTTGAAGCCCAGGAGCTCTGCCTGTGCCACTGGGGATGCTGAGGCGCTCGGTGGCCCTGGTGGGAGGTGGCAGGGATGAGTAAGTGGCTGTGTGGAGAGGGATGTGTGTACACACGGTGAGAAAGCAGCGGTGACTCAGTGTTTGTGGAGAGGAAAGGAGTCTAATGGGGGCAGAGAAACAGACTGCGGGGTTTTCCCACCTTTTCCATCTGTCTCAGCTTCCCGCAGCATGCGGGCATCCTCGCTGGTGACCAGAGGGAATGGCTGGAGCTGTGTCAGGGGAAGGTTAGGTTGGAAATGAGGGACAATTTCTTCACTCAGAGGGTGATTTAACAGGGGAACAGGCTCCCCTGGGAGTGGTCACAGCACCAAATACACCAGAGCTCAAGGAATGTTTGGAAAATACCCTCAGGCACCTGGTGGGGTTTTAGGGTGTCTTGTGAAAAACCAGGAATCGGACTTGGTGATCCTTGTGGGTTCTTCCAACTCAGGATATTCTATGCTTGCAGGACACAGGCTGGAGCAGAACTTCCCTAAATTAGCAGTGAGTTTCCCCTGCTCTTGTGGCTGAGTGCAGCATATTTTGACAAGTTGACAGAGTCCATACATCAAGCAGAGGGGTAGCAAGGCAGCACCCTGGAGTAGCTCTGTCTTTGCTGGAGATGTGTTTTCGGGCAAAACCCATCAAGTTCTATGTTTTTTCTCCCTCTGATATGAGTTCCTGACTTCTTTGGCCAGAGGGTCTGGAATGGAATGGTGATTTCTTTCTGTGGAGCATCCTGTGCTGGGGAAGAGGAAATGGAAGGGAAAAAGGAAGCATGGCAGGAGGTCTTCTTAGCATTCTGACTGAGCAGAAACCGAACAAGGAAATGTTTGGAATCCGGGTCAGGCTACCAAGGAGGACTCTGGAAGAATTGCCCAGGAATTCAGGATTGAATTAGAATGGTCAGACCTCAGCATTTGAAATCGGTCAGGGGTGTGAAAGGCATCAAGAATGGGTTCTGCAGGTGCATCAGCACCAAAGGATCTGCCAGGAAAGTGTTGGCCCAGCATTGAATGGGACAAGCAACCAAATGGATAAGGAAGTTGAAGAGGTGAAGGTACCCAGTGCCTTTTTGCCTTTTTCTGCTGGCAAGGTTGGCTCCCAGGCACCCAAATTCCCACACAGAGGCGGAATCCAGGGAAGAAAACACTCCCCACTGCCAAGGAAAAGAGAGACAAGGACTGTTTAAGTTATCTGGATGTTTGCAGATCTATGGGACGGAATGGGATGCATCGAGAGAGATGTTTGGTGTGACTGTGGAGCCACTGCCTGTCACCTGGGGAGGTTCCTGAAGGCTGGGAGAAGGCAAATGTTGCACCCACCTTTAAAAAGGGCAAGGAGGAGGATCCGGAGAACAACTGCCTGGTCAACCTACGTGGCCCCCGGGATGATTAAAGAGCAAGCAGCTCTAAAGGTTATTTCCAGGCAAAATGATGGAAAAGAAAGTGATTTGGAAAAGACTGCGAGGATTTATGGAGGACAGATTGTGCCTGGCTGCTCTGTTTCCCTTTTGGGATGGGATGGCTGGCTGCAATGGTCAGTGGGGAGAAGCAGCTGGTGTGGATTTTGATGTTACCAAGGCCATTAACACAGACTCCAAAAGTGTCCGGATCATGGAATTATGCACTGGATTGGTGGCTTAGTAGCTGGATGGAGTTCCTGCAGGATTTGAGGGTAGTGGTCAAAGGTTTGAAGCTTGATCAGGAGCTGGTCACATCTGGCCAGGGTTGGTAGAGTGGCCACAGTTTTTTAATGTCTTCTTTAACAACCTGGGCAAGGTTTGACAGTCCTGAGAGCACATCTGGAAAAGGTGCCAAATACTGGATTCCCCCAATACCAGAGATACCAGCACGCGAGACCGAGTCCAGGGGATGCTGAGGGAGCTGGACAGTGTCAAAGGAGGCAAAGGGAACAAGCCTGGAGAAGAGAAGGCTGTTAAGGAGGAGTCATGGAGCAGTCAGACAACTTGCAGAGGTAGGCAGGGAAAGGTCTAGAGGCAGCAGCTGCAGCAGGAAAGGATCCAGCTGGATATAAAGCAAAATAATCCTTCACCACAAGAGCAGTTAAGTTAAGCAGTTTAGTGCTGTAATAAGTCATCCAGGAGAGGTGGTAGCCGTTCTGTTCCTGGTGATTTTCAAAACTCGATCAGACGAGACCCTGAGAAACCTGATCTGACTTTGAAATCAGTCCTTTTTTTGGGTATAGGATGGGACTGGGAACTAGAGAAGTGTGGTTTTTTTTTCTCCCCAGCCTAAATTATTCTGATTCTATTCGTTGCCAACCCATATCTCGTTCTTTGGAGATTCAGTGATTTGGAGAACAAGATAAATTCTCGGGGTGTGAAGGGAAGCAGGGAAAAAGGAGAGTTGGTTTAAGGGGGCTTAAGGGGGAAAATGTCTTCAGACAGCTGTATTATCTCCCTTTACATTAAAATATAGACTAATACTTACGGTCATCTCATTTCTTACCTTTTTTGACCGATGGAGACTTTGGAAGTTCCTGCTGATACCAGTGGGATCTTAGTGCTGCTACACAGATTTATTTCATCTCCTTCCCACCAGGACAGAGTCCAAATCTCCCTTTCTACCCCTTAGAAGCTGCTGACAGGAGATTTGAAGTTTTATTTCACACAATGAAAGCATAGAGAGATTGATGTCAGCCACAAATGGAGCAGGGTCCAGGTGATGCCCAGCATTGTACTGAGCCCAGTGAAACCAGGAAATTTGGGCTCAGCTTGGCTGTGAAAGGAACCAGAAGCTCATTTTGCAGGCTGTCAACCCACTTTCTTGCTGAGCTGAGATCTTGCATTTTGCAGCCTGTTCTGGGGCTGGGAGAGTTTCAGGGAGAGCTCCCTATAAACCAGATTTCCAACAGATTAAGTAGGAATTCATGCAACCTTTGCATCAGTGGCTTTTTTTTTTTTTTTTTTTGCATCCAGGAAAGCATATCCTCACCATGCATGTTTGTCTGAAGGTACAGCTCAAGGGGAAGTTAAAAATCCAAGTTTCACAGCCTTCATTCGGTCTAAAGCACAGTTTTACCCTTGGCAGAACACACAACATGCAGTAAACTCCTCCTGCCCTCCTCATCTGAAACTCAAAACTCTGCAGCCAAGGCACGACCAACTCACTCTTGCTAAAATTAATTAATGAAATTAAATTCCCAACATAAATAGTTGATGTGCTGGAATATAGGAAATAATCCTGCATTAGCCTCCAGGGATGAGCTGGTTGATTAATACATCTGTTTCTAATTTATGTAAGCATCAGCATCTCCTCTTCACTCATCTGGCATTCAGGCAGGGCACTTGCAGCATCTCTGAGATAATTCACGTGTGTGAGCATTGGTGTGGTCAGATCTCGAGTCAATCCTTGAGGACTTGCACTTTCGCAGTTCCCTCTTCGTTTTGTTGGGTACATAAAAGCGCCTTCAAAGAAATTTCCCTCTGTAGCCAGCGGTTGGAATTAATTGTGGTGCTCTTACCTCGGCAGCGAGTCTGGTGCTGTGCTGCAAATCAGAAATGACAAATCGCTGGCTCCTGCAAGGTGCTGAAGGCAACAGCTCCTTAACTGGTGTCCCTGAAGTCCCAAACCCAGAGCTGCAGTTACGTATTTGCCCTAGTTTGGAGAAATGTTACAAAAAAAAAAAAAATTAAAAAAGAAAAAAAAAAGCCAGAAATGCTTCTCGCTGCTTCTCACCTCAGGAGGGGTTGTTAGGCTGAAGGAAGGGGAATGCTGAATTGCACACACTTTGTTGTCAAGGTGCATGTGTTTGTAATCTGCTTCCATCGCCAGCATGCCTGTGGCTCTTCTTAGTTGGGAATCCTTTCCGTGTGTTGCCTGTTTGCTTTCTTTCAAGCTCCTTCTGAAGCCCCCCTTTCAAGCAGGCAGAGCTGAAGAAGATTTGCAGCACTCTACTGTTTTAGGAGGGGCTCAGACTAGGCTGGCCCCTCGTTTGTTGGCTCCTAATGCCGGCATTGAAGGGGGATGATGGCAGCATCTTCTCCCTCTTCCTTCCCCGTTTGTTCTTGTCTGTCTAGCACATAAAATCTGCAGGAAATTGGCAATTCTGTAGAGCCTGGCCTGGATTGCTGCTTTTCAGAGGTCACCCAGGGCTGGCTGTGACAGGGTGGGTCTCCCTCCCCTCTTCTCTCGCTGCAGGTACATCCGCTCGGAGCGCTCCGTCATCCTCATCAACTTCTGCCTCTCCATCATCTCCTCCAACGCTCTCATCCTGATCGGACAGACCCAGACCCGGAATAAGGTAAGGCATCCGCTGGGGCTTTGTTTATTTGTTTTCTTTCCCCCTGATTTAGCGCTGAAATGATCCATTCAGGCAGCGCTTCCTCATTTTTCCTCCATCTGTTAATTAGCGACATGTCAAAGACACGACTAAATGGCAGATTTCAATTTTCTCTCTTGCTCTCTCTTTGATAATTTGTCAGCATCCTCAGGGCTTTGATTAAAACCAATGTGATATTTTTGAATATCTGCCTAGAGTAGCTGGCACATGGCACGGTGAAGAAGCGTGGTGATTTGCAAGGCTTTAACCATTTTATTCTCAAAAAAATTACAAAGACAGATTGAGAAAAGGCTTTAAAAAAAAACCCCAAACAAACAACCTCTCAGCTTTACATTTATTTCTCCAGCAGTTTTTATACTCTGAGCTGAAAGTAGTTGGCAGATGTTAATGAACACAGACACAAAACTGTCCAACCTTTTTTGGGGATGGGAAGCATTGCCAGATGCACTGCGAGCACTGCAGGGCCACGAGGGACTCGGAGCAGATCCCAGAGTGAGTCCAGAGTTCCAGGCAAGACCCAGCATGGTTTTCCAAGCCGTGAGCACTGGTTGCACATACGTCTCTTCCCACAGACCCAGCTGGAGAAGCGTGTGTTGCCTCCATGACTTTTTTCCAGCTCAAGCATTTCCAGGTTCCACATTGAAATCCAGCATGACAAACCACTGCTCATCATTAGTATTTTCCCATCGTAAATTTTTCCATCGTAAATTTTCCCATCTTCCCAATCCGACCATCGTAACTGTTGAGCCAAAAAACGTGAGGCAAGAAGCCTCCTCTGCTCCTTCTGCTGCCAAAATCTCAATCAGAAGTCAAAAATTAGTTATTACTTAACAGTAACCAGCGACCAGATGGGTTTTTTGAGCCCCTCCTTTGGCGCAGTGTCACTGTTGGAAGCATGTTGGGAATAAATTCTTCCCTGTGAGGGTGGAGAGGCACTGGAACAGGTTGCCCAGAGAAATTGTGGGTGCTCCAACACTGGAAGTGTTGAAGGCAAGGTTGGACTGGGCTTTGAGCAAGTACAAAATCATGGCAGGGCGGTTGGAATGAGATGATTTTTAAGGTCCCTCCCAAAACTCAACTATTCTATGCTTTTTTGATTCCTGCAGAGAAGCTGAAGGATTTAGTGAATCACAGACTCATTTGTATGGCAGGGTTAGCATTAGGTTGTTTTAGGGAAAACTTTCCAGCTGCTGGAGCCCTGTGCATGTCGAGAAGTGTGGAAACAAGCAGCCAACTCTGCTCCTGCTACAGAAGTGTGCTTCAGAATCTCCCTTCCCAAAGCAGAGTTGTCTTTTATTGCCAACCTGGCTGGCAAGAGGTGGAGAAAGGGTGAACCAAGCTCCTGCTTTCCTTGGTTGTGTTTTCTGCAACACCAAACATGTGCTGGGAGCTTCTTTGCATCGAGACAAACACTGAGGGATGCTCATCAGGACAAACCACGGCTGGACCTCCTCTTTGGTGATTCTTCCTCACCTCAGGACAGGAGCTGGATGTGTTCCTCCTCTCCAACCCCCTCCAGAGCCCAGCTATGAGCCCAGGTTCTCCCTGGGTGCTTTTTTGTCCCGTGACTCAGGGAGTTCACTGTCAGAGCTGTTGGTGGGGATTCGAAGCTCCCGGCAGCAATTGCAGGAGGCAGATTAGCTCTTTGCACATCCATATGCATGAAACCCCAGGAATAGAAAGGTTATTCTTGGATTTCCTCTCAGCCATCTAGTAAACAGTCTCTGGCAGGCAGCAGAGAAAGAAAACTATACAGAGGAGAGACGAAGGAGTGTAAATTAAGATTTTATTCACATTCAATTATCAATAATAGAGCGTCTTAAAATGTTGGCGATTGATTTATAACTGTGGCTTCTCTGGGAGATTTCTACAGTGTCAGCTTCCATGGAAATGTCAAATTCACCTCGGATTTCCATCCGTGTAACCTCAAAGGCAAGATTCCACGCCTGTATTTGCTAAGCATTTTGAAGATGAAAGGCCTGGGAAAAAGCTAAAAAAAAAATTACAGTCAGCAGTACAGGGATACAAAGGCAAGGGATGCTGCAGGAAGTGGCCGTATCTCCAAGGCTTGTGCTGCAAGGGAACAGATTTCTCCTCCTAAAGGAAAACAGGGGCTAATGGCCTTGACAGACTGACAAGCTCTGCTGGATCTTGGGACATCATATCCCCATGCTTAGCCTCCCATGGTGATTCTTGGTTTTCCCCACAAGGAAGGGAAAACCTGCAGCAGAGGTTGCAGAAGCAAATATCTGCCTGCCTATCAGTTGGCCAAGTTCATTTGAGGTGATGGGTTCATTCTGGTCCAGCTGAGATGTGCATATTTCTCTTGTCTTCCCTTCCTCTCTTCTTCCCTTTCTATCAAAGCATCTCATTTGAGAAAAAAAAAAAAAAGCAAAACAACAAACCAAATGTATCTTTGTGATGTAAAATTTTTTCTCCCCTTTACAAGGAAGAGCTGTGTTGGTTCGAAACAAAATCAAAAAGGCAACGTGAACAGTGTTGTATATGATAGCAAAAAAAAAAAGGTTCTAAAATAAAAATCTCTTAAAATCCATTCAGAAAGCATCCTCTGTTTGTAACTGTTCCATGTAGGTTTGTAAGCTGATGATTAGGAACCACCTTTTTAGGATTCTTGTAAAAGGTGGAAATTACTGGACGTTATCATATTGATCCGTGTTATTTGTACTGAACTGACATCCAGAATCCACTTACAAGCAGAATGTGGAGGGATTTGGTGTCAAATGCAAATGTGGAACAAAAGAGACAGTTCCTATCTCAGAGAACACACGGTCTTGCTTTTATTCACAGCTTCTGATAACGTCGGGTGGTGCCAGTGGATGAATCGAGAGCAATCCGATAAAATCATGATAAAAGCCACTCTGTGCATGAGAGCTCTGGGTTGAAAGATGCTGGTGGCTGAAAAAAGAGAAAAAAGAGAAAGGTTCATTGACCGTAAAGCCCAAGTCCATGTTTCCCCATATAACTCAAAGCAAAAGAAATTCTTGATTATTAACCTCCCCTTCCCCCAAATGCCTGAAGCCATTTTTTTTTTTTTTCATCCTGAGTCACTTTTAAAATCTATTTGCTCTCCCTTCTCCTCGGGAGCCACTGGACTTTCTGCCCATCATTTTCTTCTCAAGTCCATTGATTCACAGTTTTCAACTCACAGATGGGGGGGAAACTGGCTGAGTTAAACAGAGCGGCACCAATTTGCACCAGTGAAAGATTTGGCCTTGCTGAGTTAAAACAAAGACGAGCTTGTCAGCTTTCCAGTCCATCTCCCTGGCACTCCGGGATTGTTCTTCATAATGCATTTGCCAGTTCTTTCCCCAGTTTAATTTTAAATGGCTTAAGCTGCCTGCATTTCCCTTGTGAGATTTCCTTACCGAGTAGTAGAGCTCACCATTATGAAATTCTTTCTCATCTAGGTCTTTTTTTTT
>VZTX01014852.1:152141-220294 GCA_013400915.1 Pardalotus punctatus
TTTTTTTTTTTTTTTTAAATTTTTTTCCCTGTCTGCTGATTGTTCAATGCTCTTGGACAACTGTGCCCTCATGTTTGCAGTCCTTTCCCAGCCCCTGGCAGCTGTGGTTTCACCCAGCTCTCACGGCTTAACTCTTTCACTCAGCGCTGCTTCCCTGGCTGGGGCACCATCCAAATTGCCTTCCTCGGATTTCATTTCCATGGCTGGGCTGCCAGGGATGTGGTTCTTTGCAAACCTTTTGAGCTGAGATTAGTGCACTGTTTACTAACTGTTCTGTCCCCCCCACCCTGAAAGGATCACGGCAATAGTTTGGATCTTTTGGGAATTAAATTTATCCTGCTGAAGCCAAGAAAGCACCAGGATGGGACCTGGGCTCACACTTCTAGTGGAAGGTCCCTGCCTGTTTTGGAGAGGTTATAACTAAATAATCTTTAAGGTCCATCCCCACCCAAACAATTCCGTAATTCCATGATTCTTCTAAAGTGTTAACTACAGCCTTATCTTGGCTCTCATGCTTAAAAGCAGCTGATTTCCCTGCAGAACTTAAATTTAAAGCTTTGCTCCTTGCTAGGTCAAAGCTTGTGGAGGAGCCTGCCCCCTCCTAATCTGTATTTCCGTGCCCTGATCTCCATGACTTTTCCTTCCAGAGCCCGGTTTGGAAGCGCCTCCCTACACCTTCTGCTCTGCCACCCGCTGCTCTCTCCGCCTGCCGCTCCTCTCACGTGTCCTTTCCTCCTCTCTCCAGGTGATCTGCACGCTGGTGGCGGCTTTCTTGCACTTCTTCTTCCTCTCCTCTTTCTGCTGGGTGCTGACCGAGGCCTGGCAGTCCTACATGGCCGTGACGGGCCGGTTACGGAACCGCATCATCCGCAAGCGCTTCTTGTGTCTCGGATGGGGTGAGGAGCCGGGGGCTGCGGAGCAGAGAAGGTCCAGGGGGCAGGAGGGACTGGTGCTCCTCAGGAGGCTTGGCAGACGGGGCTTGAAGCCCTTCCAGGGGTTTAAAGAAGGGCTGAAATGGTTAAAAATAGCACAGCCGAGAGCCCTGAGTTGAACCTCCTGCCCTGCGCACCTGAAAATAGAGTTGAGTTCAGGTTTCAGAGGGTGTGCCGGCGGTGGTTTCTCCTGGGGTTGGGTCTGTTTCTCACTTTCTACTTTTCTGTCTCTGTCTGTCTTCCCCTGTGCTGGATGTGTTCCATTGGTACATGATATGAGCCAAGGGAATCTTGGGAATGATTGTCCGTCTGTGCTGGGCACTGCTGAGGCCACACCCAAATCATGGGGTCAGTTTTGGACCCCTCACTACAAGAAAGCCATTGAGGGGCTGGAGAGTGTCCAGAGAAGGGAATGGAGCTGGGGAAGGGTCTGGAGCACCAGGAGCAGCTGAGGGGGCTCAGCCTGTGGAAAGGGGGCTCAGGAGGAACCTTCTGGCTCTGCACAACTCCCTGGGTGTAGCCAGGTGGGGGTCGGGCTCTGCTCCCAGGTAAAAGTAACAGAACAAGAGGAAACGGCTCCAATTGCACCAGGGGAGGTTGAGGTTGGATATTTGGAAAAATTTCATCGCTGAAAGGATGGCCAAGCATTGGAACAGGCTGCCCAGGGAAGTGGTGGAATCGCCATCCCTGGAAGTGTTCAGAAACCCATGAAGAAGCGACATTTAGGGCCATGGTCTTGTGGTGGGCCTGGCAGTGCTGGGTTAATGGTTGGACTCGATGGTCTTGAGGGTCTTTTCAACCTTAATGATTTTATGGTTCTAAGATTCTACAGAGCAACCTGGAGTGAAGCAAACTCCGAAATCCCGTCTCCATGGCAGCAGCGCCTTTTGGAGACAAATAAACTGCGAGACTGCTGCAGATGCTTGTAACTAATTTTTCTCCCTCTGCTTCTGCCATATGTTTAATTTATTAGCCTTAAATGATGCATTCTGTAGTAGAAAACAAATACAAACCCATAAACCTGGGCTTTCAAAGCGATAACAAGGGTGTGTTTGAAAGGAGCAGCAGCACAAAAAGTTGCTGAGAAGTGAGAAGGCAAAGGAAAGAAAGGAGAGGGAAAGCCTTGTGTGGCTGAGCTCCATTAATGTCTCATTTTACTACTGAAGTCTCACAATTCACCCCAGGCAAGAGATTTCTGGTGCTTACCAAGCACCCTGATGTGATTTATTCTGGCACATCAAGAGCCGTCCTCGTTGCATCACCTGCATCCCTTGAAGTCTTCCCTCCTAAGCTTTTGCTTACAATGGAAAATAAATTGTTTTATTAAAATCTGGGGTTTGTGCGTAGCGGGAGCAGAACCACAATACCTGCAGAGCACAGGCTGCAGGAGCCTGGGTGTGCTCATGCATATGTTTATACCTCCTTGGTGACTCCAGCAACATCAGGGATATCAAATCCAACGGGCTAATAGCTTTTCTAGGTAATAAAAAGGGATTTTTTTCTGATTTGTAAAAGCTGGGACAGATGGGCGTGTTAGCCAAGGGAATTTTGGATGAGCAACATTCACATTTGTAGTCTGTACAGATTAAAAAAAAAAAAAAAATCATCCCCCTACATGTGTAGAAGCATAATTTGCACTGCTAGTAAAATGTAGTCAGCTCTGAGCTAGGATGCACTGCTGATAAATGATGCATAATAACCATTTGGAGTAGGTTAGGACAAGAACTGAAGAACACTCTCGCCTATTAAGGCAGCAAGGGAATTTTGGATATTTAGCATCCTGCTAGACTTCAGCTGTAGAGCTGGGATTAATGGCACTTGTAAGAGGAAAGAAGCCGAAAATATGTTTTAAAGAGCATAATCTGAAATAATTAGCACAATTTACTTTGTCATGGGCTGATTCTCCCCCCTTTCCCCTCTTTGCACATTTGCATTTCTCTAAGCCCTTGTTCGAGATGTCTTTGCCAAGTTCTCAGCTGCTCTCAGCTGTAGCTCATTGAAGCTGCAGAGAATTTCAGCAGCAGGGAGGATTATTTTTAATTTCTTTGGTCTCCTCTTGGTTGTGCAACTTTGCAATTTGATCTTTATATTGTCATTAGTAATAATTATTAGTAATAATTGTTGTCCATATTTGGACAATGCTCTCAAGTGATCCTGTGCAGCGTCAGGAGCTGGACTTGATGATCCTTGTGGATCTTTCCAATTCAGAATATTCTCTAACTCTCTGATTTAGAATAGACAGATAAATTGTTCCCTGGAAACAGCTCAGTCATCACATTTAGCCCCAATAAAGAAGAAATATTTTGGTCAGCGTTTTTATGACCCTGTTACAGTTTCCACAACTGGATTTTTAATGCTACCATAGCTCAGCCTCTGAGTGGGCCTTCAGCTGTTTATAACAAGAATGGCTCTTGGGAGTTATTAGCAAACATCTTTTCTAGTGGAACATGATTAACACATGGCCTGATTCTCCTCTGACCTGGAAGTACAAAACTCCTTGAAAGAGGTTTTGAATGGATTTACTTGGAATTGTGAATGTTCCGTTCACTTGGTGCGGAAAAACCCCAAAGCCTTGCTGGTACTGCCTGTACCACGCAAGGTACATGGAACAGGCCAATTTCTTGAAAATAATAAAAAAATTAGATTAAAATCCGATTTTTTTGGTGGTTTGTTCCCAATCTAATCCCACCTAACTTTACTTAGACCACTAAAAGCTCTCCCAAGGCACAGCACTTCCTATTATGATGCTCTTTGGCTTAACTACCACAATGTAGCTGCCACCTGTAGTAGCTGCTCCTTGTCCAGACCCATTTCCAGCCCAAAACTGAGGCTTTTACCCAGCCTTGGAACAAGCCAGTCCCTGGAGCTGCCAAGTTCACAGCCCCGCTCTGGATTTCTGCATAATTATCGTGTTGGAGAGAGGCACTTTGCGAAGAACGAGCTGCAATTTTTGTCAGAGTCTTTGCCAAATTTCCTCTTTCCCAGGGTCTCTTGCACCAAGCTGTATTCCTGAAAATCGCCTTTCCTGTGTGGTTTCTTGCCATGGGATGCCATATTGATGGCACCGTAGGGAATATGGCAGCCAGGATTTATCCAGATGAGGTGTGAAGGAAGCTCAGCGAGAGGAACATGAGTCAATTAAGTTAAAAATGAGGAAAAAAAGGGAATGGAGAGGAAAAAGGAAAGGAAAATGGAAAGGAAGGGGGGGAAAGGAAGGAAAAGGAAGGGAAGGGAAGGGAAGGGAAGGGGGAAGGGAGGAAAGATAAATTTGTTGCTTGCCTTTCTAAGAGACTCAGAAAAAAAGAGAGAAAAGCCAGTTTCCCAGTTGCCAGTGTGCAAGATATTATAGACAGCCCAACGTATCTGATGACAGNAAATACTAAAAGAAACACCTTTTAAACTCACTTTCTGTTGTGTTTGGATTAATGAAATGTGACCTGTGCTCGGAAATCTCATATGGGAAGAGAAGCACTTCCCTGTAGGATAACCCTCAAATGCTCCACATTCCAGCCAGCTTGGCCCTGTGGCTCCCAGCTGCTGCAGAGCCTCACCAATAATCAATCCTGGGATGATTTGTGGTGCTGAAGGACCCTTCCCAGAGGATTATTGTCTGGATGCTGTGCCTGCACATTCCTTGGATCTCCTGCAGTCACCTGCTGTGACCTCTGCAGCTCACGAATTAGGGCCTTGTCAAGGGTCACTAATCCCGGCTGGCTACTGATCCTGCTGATTCTTAATGGGATTTTCCCATCTTTAGCGTTGAGACAGCTTAATTCCTCCTGCCACAAGGAGGAGAGCTATAAAAAGCCACATGGAGACCTCCAGAGCTGAGGAACCTGATGTTATGAGCCCATATCCAGACATTTCTTTAGGGAAAGGGGAGAGCTGGACTTTGAACCTCCGTAGATCCTAGAAGAGACCTGAAGTTCTTTCCTATTGTTGTTGAGAGAAACTTGCTCTATTACAGGTCTTGGGGGACCTGTTTGGGATAGGGAAGCTCAGTTTCCTTTTTTGTGACATTTTTTGGTCACTGTTTGCACCCATTTGAACCTGGGTGCCTCATCTTACACCAAATGTAAACAAAGCTCTTAAACCTTGGGTTCTTGGAGTTGGGTTGTGGCTGAATAGTCAACTTCAGGAGGCGCCCTGAAGTAATTAAGAATAAAATAAATCAATTTCGTGCATCTGGATCAACTGTGACACCCACCCCCAACTGCTGAGACCACAGCAGGGCAGGAGCTGATTCCAGCTCGTGATATTTATTTAATTAACAGAGGTAATTAAGGTTCTTGCTTTTGGTTCTGGGGGTTCTAAGTTCAGTCTTGCCACAGACCCAAGCTGGGACAGATGGTGCTGGAATAACTCTGGAAAGAATGGGGAATACTGAGTGAGAGAAGGGCTGCACATGTGATTAAATGACCAATTTCCTCCTGTTTTATTTCCATAGGGCTCCCTGCTTTGGTGGTTGCCATTTCTGTGGGATTTACTAAAGCCAAGGGATACGGCACCGTGAACTAGTGAGTAAAGGATTCTTTTTTTTCGCCTGTTTTAGCCTCCATCCTTTTTGTCAAAACCCAGTCAGTGGCCCACAGGAGGCAGGCTGGGAGCTAAATTCTGATGTGCTGCCCATCATTCCTGCACCTCTTCCTCCTCAATCTGGCCAAACTGGATCGTGTATTCCTTTAAAAACGTATTCATAGGGACTACTTAGATTTAATTGTTGCGTTTGTGCCATGACTTTGATCTAGATACCTGCTACTTAGAGCTTTTTAATGTATTTTTTAAGGAAAGAAATGGAATATTTAAAGTTTAGGATGTTTAAAAATTAAAACCAGCTTTTTTAAAATCTGTTTCTATGGTTAATTGGCCTTCACGTTTTCAAAACAGCTCAGCTCAGTTTTAGGCAGCAGCATGAGCCTGACTTTTTCAAACCAAGGTTTTGACAGCAGCCTGTGTTTGCCTGTTTTCTGAATTCCACAGGTTTTGTCTTTAGGAAACTTTTATGTGCATGTAATGGAGGAAGGAAAACAGAGTAGAAATAATGGAAGAGGTAAAATATGCATTAAGGCAAGGCTGGGCTCACTCGGAGCTGAGCATTAGTACGGCTTTAAATGAAAAAGAAAAAAAAGAGAAAGTATTATTTTTTCACTCTGTTGTGAAATACCTTAGAAATTTTATGCTTAACAACAGTTTAAAGGATAACAATTTCTGTAGCAATAAGTCAGGCTCCTCCCTACTGCATCCCATGATTTTCCAGAGCCATCCTGGGCAGGGGTTTGCATCCCACACGGGCAATGTTTGGGGCTGGAGCTGTTGATGTGGCCGGCAGCAGATGAGGCTTCAATCGTCCCACTGAGGAACTGTCACATGGAACCTCCTGCTCTCCCTCAATTCCCACCACGTCCTGCACACCCACGGCCAAATGGTCCAGGGTTTGCATTTGAATTGCAGGGGAGAATTAAAGCAGCGTTTTCTGTTTGCTTTGCAGCCTGAGTTCCTGCAGCCTAAATTCCTGCACGACACAGGGGGCTCAGGATTGTGAATTTCTCGAGTACAAATCCATAGACAGAATTCCTGTCTATGGATTTGTACTCGATACATCAGGATGCATTGGCTGCACCTGGCTTGCCTGAGCCACCTTCAGGGTGTCCTGGTGGAGAGGGACTTGTGTGACTCGGGATCAGACAAAACACAGCCTAGTTTTTGGAAGCATCACCAAGATTCCAAATTAATTCCCTCTGGCTTTTCTATGGGTCAGCTGCTTCTGGCACTTTACTCCAGGTGCATCCACGAGAACAATTCACAACAAACAAGCCTCAGGGGGATGGGAGGGAAGTCCTGAATATTTCTGCTTCTTTTTTTTTTGTTTGCACCCCAGCAAGTCCAGTTTGATGAGCTGGCCATCACTGATCCTTGTGAGTCCTTTTCCAGGATATTCCATGGTTCTGTTGTCCTCCTTTGTCTCCTTTCCGTGTGCCCCAGTGTGTGGTAAAGCTGGTGGGTCCCACCAAAGTCATGAGGAAAACAGCAGTTCCCCTCAAGCAGAAAGATCCCATCAGACATTCCCAACGCTGCCATCTTTTTGTAATTCCACACTTTGCTACCTTCCAGTACCTAAAAAACCTACAAGAAGGTTGGAGAGGGACTTTTTCCAAGGGCGTGTAGTGGCAGGACAAGGGAAAATGGCTTTGAGCTGAAGGAGGACAGATTTAGATTGGATATTGGGAAGAAATTCTTCCCTGTGAGGGTGGGGAGGCCCTGGTGCAGATTGCCCAGAGAAGCTGTGGCTGCCCCTGGATCCCTGGAAGTGTCCAAGGCCAGGTTGGACAGGGCTTGGAGCAACCTGGGATAATGGAAGGTGTCCTTGCCCATGGCAGGTGGATTTGGCATGATCTTTCAGGTCTCTTCCAATCCAAACCATTCCATGATTCTATGAATTCCTGCTGGAATTGTCTTTATCAGAGTTAAACACAGTGAGTGCTGGGTTCCCGAGCCCTGATGCTGAATAAAATGGAGCCGAGCATCTCTGTAAGGAGAGTTGCATTTGCACTTTGGTGCATTTTAAAACACAAAACAAACATTGCTGTGGGCCCAGCCAGGCCCACCAGACCGCAGTGCATTCGCACCTAGCCTTGTTCTCCTGCTCAGAAAGGCTTTAAAAGCTCTGCTGCATTGCTGAGTGAGGAGCCCTTGGTTTTACCTCTCCTCCAGAGCGAGGTCAGCACTGCACAGCAGCAATTTCAGAGCTGAACTCCAAAACTTGAGGTTTAGCTCGGATATTGGGAAGGAATTCTTCCCTGAGATGGTGGTGAGGCCCTGGAATGGAATTCCCAGAGAAGCTGTGGCTGCCCCTGGATCCCTGGAAGTGTCCAAGGCCAGACTGGATGGGGCTTGGAGCAACCTGGAATAGTGGAAGGTGTCCCTGCCATGGCAGGGGGGTGGAACCAAGTGATCTTTCAGGTCCTTTCAGCCCAGTTTTGTCTCCAGTTTGTAATGGGCACTTCCAGTGGGCACTGCAGACTTCCAAGCCCAAATATTTCCAGCTTGCAGAAGGAAGAAAAAACTTTAATCCCAACACATCCCTCTCTGGGAAGGAGGGGACAAGAGGTGACGAGATAAACCAGAAAGGGCTGCAGAGAGTCTTTTAAAACATCTTCCAACCCTGCAGTTCCTGGGTCCTAAGAGCAGTGCGTGAGCTCCCATGGTGGAGGTGCACATTAAGCCAAAGCAGGGCTTCTGATATTTAGGTGAGCACAGAATTTAACACGCAACAGCATTTTTTTTCTTTTCCACATCCCACTCTCAGTGGTAAAAAAACCCTGACATCCAACTATGGGACATGGTCACAAGGGCATTTTGGGGACAGCTGCAGGTGTTGAAGGCATTGCAGAACCAATCTTGGTGTTAAAGATTCCCAGGGCAAAACTGGTGGAAGGGACTGGGTGTGAAATGTGGGCTGGAGCTGAGGCTGGGACTGTCAATCCAGCTGGATCTTTGGGATGTGCCAAGGGTGGCCCAACCACAGTGGAGCAACCTCCATCAGGATGGTCAGCCTGGGTCCAAAGATTTCACCCAATTTGGTCCTGTGTTTTTGCCGGACCTGCGATGAAGTTTTTCTCTAACAATAAAAACACAGCTGAGCAGCAGGGTGGGGTCTGTCCCACCAAGAAGTGGGACCCATCAAAGGCTTGGCCTTGTCTCCAAGTCCTGATGCAGAGAGCTCAGAGCCAGTGCTGCGTTTAGGGAGGTTGTGGTACTATTTAATATTTACCATTTAGCTGGCCAGGCTGGTCCACTGAGTCATGAGTTGAGGAGGGAGAGAGAGGTTGAAATTAATAATTGAATATATTCTGCAGGATTTGGAGTGTGTCTGTGTTGCCGTGTGAGTGGTGATTCCCAGCAGCCATTCACTCACCCTTTGTTACTCAGGACACTCCAACTCTCCATCTCTGATGGGGTAGGAGGGCAGAAGGGGATTTTTCCCTTATGTTGTCTGAGCTGTACTTCAAATGACATTTGGCAGTTGTTTGGAGCATTCTGGGGTAGAAGCTTCACTTCCACTCTCAAAGAAAGTCTGAGAGGTACCAGAGGTCTAAAGGACCTGCCACTGATCACCTCCTTAGATTAGGCTGAGTGCCTGAATAATAACCCTTCTTTTACCTGGTGCTCCAGGGACTGCCTCTGGACCTCTAAAGCTTCACAAACAACCTCCTAAAGCTTGAAGTGAATAATTGAGGTTGTGCCACTGGCGCTGGGAGCTCACATCCTTCCCCACAAGAGAGCCTGTCAAAAGTTTTCTGAGAGCAGAGCCTGCACACAGCAAATTTCTTGAGGTCCTGGAGTGTCATTGCATCAGGGCTTTTATGACCCCCAAGTATCTCAGCAGCTCCTGGGTTAATTTCTGAATAAACATTCGTGGGCCAGCCCTGATTCCCAGCTGTAATCTCAGTTATACAAAATGTTGTGCTGGGGCTGCCTGATTTTATGGAGGATTGAGGTGAGAGCTGTTGCTGGCGGGGCTGGACAGTGTGAAAAAGGGCTCAGTGGAAATCAGCCCTTCCCAGGACAGGGACAAAAGCCACCACCTCCCATCTGGGATGTGGCAGAGTCACAAAAGGATCAGATGTTTTGCAAAGAGGTTTTTTTTGTGCTGAACACAAGAGCTGCCGTCAGTCGAGGAAACACTGCTTAGGAATTGTTAAACCATTCACTTCTTCTCTTCCAGTGACAATTTTATTTAAAAAAATCAGTGAACAGAACCCTTGGAAAGTACAAGGGAACCTCTTAGCGAAATGCAAATATTTCTGTGCCTCACAGGCACGAGGCTAAAAGCATCTCCACTAGAGCAGGGTTTGCTGTCAGTTCTGTTTCTTGGATATTCCTTCACCCTTTCCTTTCCCTTCCTGCCAGCCAGCGCCTCTGACAGCCTCGGAAATGCGCTGATGAAGGGCTCTGGCAGGAAGGTGAGGCAGTCAGGAGGGATCAGGGCCAGAGCTGGGTGATGTGTGATCTCACCTTCACAATCCCAGGGGCTGCCAGGGACCCCCAGGAACGAGGACCCTCCTTGCACCAAGTCCTCATCACTGATTTCGGTGCAGGTTTCTTCACCTGAGCCACCGGCTGGAAGAGACACTGAGAAAAAAACATCTCTGAATTAGGATAGAGCATTGGATAAAAAGGTTTGGACAAGGACTGGGATTTGGGAGCCCTCCTCTTGCATTTAGAGAGACCTCCAATTGTTAGACCTCCATATCTTCATTTTTATTCCCGTCCTCCTCAGCTCCCACAAAATCCATTTTATTATTACAGCTGCTCAGACAGTTTGTGACAGAGCAGCTTGCTATCAGGAAGAAATCAGAATTGATTAAATTAGCACATTGCAGGTTTAATTTAGACATAAGATTCAGACCTTGGAGAAAATCAGAATATCCTAATTCTCAATTTGAAATACTTCCTTTTTTGGGGTGCCTTTTTAGAAGTGTTCCTTGCTTTTGGGTGAAAAAAATAACATTTTTTACAACTGAGAATTAATAAAAAACATGAAATTCCAGGAGGGCTTCTTTTTTTTTTTTTTTTTCCTCCTGGGAGCATCAGTTTGCTCCTAATGCAGAATGAAAGCATCTTGCTGAGGGCAGGGGCAGGCAAGTGAATTACTGCAGGGTGAGCTGAGCTAAGAGCTTGGAGAAAGTCCCCTCTCCTTTGTGGTTTCCTGCTCTCCTCCTGTGCTCAGTGCACGGTCGTTTCCTGCTGAAACAGGATTACTCCATCCCACATTTTCTCCAGGGTTCTGCCCTGTCAAAGCGTGCAAACTTTCCCGGGGGCTGCTGACACAGTGTAAATTCCCATCCTCTCCTGCCCTGGAGCTCCTAATTTGTGTGTCGGTGCCCTGAATTGCTGGATTCCCCATGAAAAATGGGAATTTCAGCTCCGGTGCTGCTGTGGCTGTTCCTGGCTGTCAGAGGCACAGATTCCTCGGGTCCAACCACCTGCTCAGGCAGGGTCACCTGGAGGTGGCTGCCCCAGGGCTTTTGAAGGTCTCCAGGGATGGAGATTTCACAGCTGCTCTGCTCATCCTTTAGCGTTGCTCAGGCACTCTCATGGGGGAAAAAATGTTTCTTTGCTGACTTCACAGTCAGACCTGCAAAACAAACAATCAGAAAATGGTTTGGGTTGGAAGAAAGCTTGAAGGTCATCGAGTTCCACCCCCTGCCATGGGCAGGGATGTCTTCCACTATCCCAGGTTGCTCCAAGCCTCATCCAGCCTGGTCTTGGACACTTCCAGGGATCCAGGGGGAGCAACAGCTTCTCTGGGAAACCTGTACTAGGGCCTCAACCAAGAGCTGCCTCAGTCTGAGAAGGCACCAGGCAGTTCAGGAGCCCGATGTGGCAGTTCAGGTTCCACATCTGGTCGATGATGATGGGGGATGTCCTTCTCAGGTTAGGTGGTGTGAGGGAGAAGGAACAGACTGGTTTCCAAAAGGGGCTGCACACGCCTTGCATTCAGCTCATTTTCTACGGAATTCCACTCAAGGAGTGCTGTGAATTCCCACCTCGCTGCTGTGTTGCTAAATTTCCCCATGGAGGCAATCTCAGAGGGAGGGAAGAAATGTCCTGCACCCCTGGACCTGAGCCCCTGGCAGGCACAGGGGTCAGCAAATGAGCAAGGGGCAATTTCCACTCTTTCTGCTCTTTTCCCTGAGTAAGTAGGACAAAAGCATCATCTTGCCAGCAAAATGCTGCAGCTGCTGCCAGGACCTGGTCTGAAACAGAGCACTCTCCTTAATTTTGTATGAATTCCCCTGTCAAATGTCATCCTGCGGGCAGGTCCCCAGGCAGAGGAGCCTTTATGCAAGTTCGGGAGAAATGGGAAGCAAAACTTGCTGGATTTAAAGTCGGAGTTTTTTGGGGTTTTTTCGCCATGTGGTGTCACCTCCCAGGCTGAACTCTGCAGGCAAAGGGAAGGAGCCAATGTGTGCCTGTTGGGGACATTTGCCACTGGGTGACTTCCTCTTTTCTTTTCATTTTCCAGCTGCTGGCTGTCGTTAGAGGGAGGACTCCTCTATGCCTTCGTGGGACCGGCGGCTGCTGTCGTTTTGGTATTTAAGCTTGTCTGAAAGCTTTCCTTTTTTTTTCTCTTTATCTGATGGCACTTTCCTTGCTCTTTCAACCTGAGAATACCCCTCTTTATTTCCACTCATGTTTTGAAGAGATTCCTCCTTCAGGAATAACGAGCAAAGCCAACAATTTGGGGTGGGATTTGTCCTGAAATATAATGTGCCTCAGTTCTCAGCCTTCTACCTGTGTCCTCACTGCAGCCCCCTAAAATCTGATTCGTGCTTAACCTTGGTTTTGCTCTGTCTGGATGGAAGTGCAGGATGATGGTGGAAAACTCTGACATTCACTCCTTCAGAAAATGCTGTTTTCAGGCCAGGCTCTGCCCTCACAGCCAGCTTTTATTCCAGGTCCATCCCAGGCCAGTGCATGTGAGAAGCTTCCTTGTTTGCAGGTGAAAAAGAGATCTTCAAATCAGTGCTGGGGGGGTCCTTTCTGACCCTAAAAATATCGTGTTTGCTTTGAATTCAAAGAGATGTTAAAGGGAGCATTCCTAAACTCCAGCCCCTGCATGGTGGGAGTCTTTTCTCCTCTCCCATCCCCCCTGGCTCCGACACAGCCCCAGCACCAACCTTGGCCAGTTATTATTTGAGTTTAAGATGTCACTCAAGAGGTGACATTCCTTTCCTCACACTTCCTGCTGCTGAAGCCTCACAGGCCATGAGAATGGGTTGAAAGAGCCCCAGAACTGTTGCTGCTCCGGGAAACGCCCCCTGCAGCAATTTCCGATGGGTTTGAAGCCTCCTTTGAGCCCCCACATCTTTCTGCAGCTTCTCTCCAGCCCAGCGTTTTATCCAGTGGAGTTTTATGCCCTCTGAGGCTCCCTGGAGAGTCCCACAGGAATGGGGTTGTTGACACTCACAGTTCTTTTTTCACTTCAGGCTTTTGTTTCGTGCAGTGCCTGGGGGATGAAATGCCCCGCAGCAGGAGCTTACAGGAGAATAACTCCACAAAAGCTCGGGCTGCCTCTATTCTCAGCGCTGTCATCGCACATCAAACCACCTTGGTGCCATCATTTCATCGTAGTGACAAAGAGAAAAGCCAGCAGTGGCCCCTACTCTGTAAGAAATCAAAACTGGTGGGAGTTGAGGGCTTTCATGTGGGGTTGTGACACAGTGATTCCGAGGGAGGAAGCTTTGGTAGCGCCCAGAGTCACTCTGCTGCCTCAAACCACCTTGCTTTTGTTGTGCCAACAACAAGGGAAGCGATCCTTCGGGGTTTTTTTTCACTTTTAAAGTGTGAGAAAAACACAGGAGCCTGCTGCCATTTGGCATCTCAGCTTTCCCTCATCGTCAAACTGGAAACGAGACTGGAAATGAGATCTTCTCCCTGAGGGGTCAGCTCCTGGAAATGGTGGTTCCTGCAGCTGATATTTGGAAGTGGTGAATCCACTTCCAGCCCCAAGAGAGAGGGCACACACCTCGTTTAGGCTCCCTGACTCATTCCTGGCCAACGTGATAAATGAACATGGCCCTGGTAGAGAAACCAAAGAACTTGGGGAAGGAGAAGAAGCATTGAAAGCCTTTTTATAAATGGGAACCTGCAAGCAAATCAGCTCAATGTGTTGGTAATACCCCAGAGATGGTTGCCCTGCAGCTTCAGCAATATTTACAATTCACAGTCAGGCCACTGGCACTGAACAGCTGCAGGTTTTAAGAACAAAGATTTGACCTTTATTCCTAAAAATCCTGATCTACCTTAAACGTGGAGCTGTTGGAAGCAGTTTGGCTCGCCCAGCTCAGGTGGAGCAGCCTGGTGGTTGTTGTGTGGAGGCTGAAGACAGGGAGAGGCTCATGGAATGGAGTCAGGGAAGAATCATCGGTGGTCAGGTAGTGGATATCTCCAGGAATCTCAGACTTGAGGCTTTGCTTCTGGATTTTATCTCACAGATAAAGAAGTAAAGCTACTTTTCAAGTTGTTAGAAGAATATCCAGGTAGTATCCCTGACTTAGTAAAGAAGTGGAGCCAGGATCAGGGCAGGATGTTGATGATGATGATGATCAGTGTACTAGATTGATGGATTGATTGATTAATCCCAGTGCAGAACTGCTCTTTGTCCCCTCCCCTGCTCCACAGGAATGGGGATATGCACTTTGGCCAGCCCTAAAGAGGGATCCGGCCCCACTTCAACCCCTTCTTTCCTCCTGCCTGGCTGCACCTTAAGGAAAAGTCTCTCTTGCACTCACCAGCCTCCTCCCCAGTGAAGGATCCGTGATTTCAAGGCGCTTTCCAAGCTCGTAACCAGGCTTTGATTTCCTGCTGGTCCTTGGCTGTGTCGCTGTGCCTGACTTGCCAAAGTTGTTTCTCTGAATCAGTACCATGGTGAACCCTAGAAATGTCCAGCTGTCCACTGACCCAGCAGCTGATGCACACACAAATAACTGCAATTTCCGAGATTTTCCATGGATTCCCAGCTGGGGGCTCCGCATCTGTGAGCTGGTGGAACCAGCAGAAAGATTGATCGTTGTTTTGAGGATTATTTAGGCAATTAGGCAGAGGCTTGGTCCCATCCTTTGGGCCGGGTGACTCTCAGGACCGCCTCTCAAAGGTCTCTTAAACTCACAAACACGTGAAGTCCTGTGAATTTTTCTCTGAATTTGGCCTTAAAACATTTCCCTGCAAGCTCCACATGCAAAACAGCATCAACCACATGGTTCTACCACCGCCAGCTGTTCCACTGACAGCAAAACCAGGAGAATGTCACCTTTTTCCACCATCAGTGCTGTGCCTTCATGCAGGGGGTGGTGCCTGTGTGTCACTGGTGTCGCTGAGTTTCGGAGGAGGTTTGTATCACAGATGCAGCTGGCAGCAGCTGGAAAGGCACAGGGAGGGATTTGGGATCACTCTGCAGGGTCTCAGCTCTGTCCAGCCTGGGTTTCACTGTGGGTTTTTATACCTGATTGACACAGACATCCCTGCTGTCACCCTGAGGAAAACAGACTGCGTGGAATTGCCCTGCCCATGGATTTTTTGGGGAAATCTCTCTGCTGTGCCATCTGCAGTATCTCCCGAGGCATTCCAGCAGAGTAGCTGATGTTTCTGCTTGCTCCAGTGCCCCTCCACCTCTTATTTTGAGAGCAGCCGTGGTGGTTCACCAGGAAAGAGCTATGACATGTTGTCTGCATGTTCTTAGTGCTGCTGCTGTGGCAGCACACGCTCCAGAAGGCACCTTGGGAAGCAGCAACCAACCCACTCCTCTCCTTTGTACTGGCCACTTTCTGTTTGGATTTGCCCAAAATATTGTTGTTGTGCCTGGAGTTTGCCTTGCTGGACCTCCAGCAGCATTTGGCTTCGAGCAGCCCTGCAGCAATCTGAGAATTTCGGTTTGTCCTGGTTTGTGGGGACCTGGTGAAAGGTTGGACTTGATGATCCTGGAGGTCTTTTCCAACCTTAATGACTCCCTGACCTCTTTGATCTGCTGCCAGCTGCATTCTGCTGTCCCGAATTCACTGATGCACGGCCAGGGGAGGTGGGACAGTGGGGACAGGGGACACGAGGGGTGGTGGCCTGCAAAATGTGACCTGGCTTTGGGAGAAACCCTTCTGTGTTGCTGAGTTTGACCTGACCCACACTTGAGAACAAAACTGTGTGTTGTTTCTCTTTTGACAGGTGAACATGGTTATTGGCATTCTGGTTTTTAACAAACTTGTATCCAAAGATGGAATAACAGATAAGAAACTGAAGGAACGGGCAGGGTATGCCTTATCAATACATCTAAGTAAAGAGTGAAAATAAAAACCAAGAATACCCAAGGTTGTGATCAATAACCAGGCAAGGGGTGCAAAAAGGGATTGGGGATGCAAACAAAAAAAGCAAAACCAGATTTAAACAAAACTAAAGAAAAAACCGCACTTGATTTAATCTGTTTGCCTTGTCATTCAGTGCATCAGGGACACAAAAATCCAAGCAGCAGCTCTGTGTTGCTGAGGAGGAAGGATAAAAGTTCATCTCTTCGTTAAAATGGCTTCAGCCCAGGCTGATGCATCCTACCAAAAATAAGGGAGAGCAAAGTGACTCTTCTCACTAACTCCTAGAGACGGCAGCTGGAGCAGAGAGGCTCAGCACTGCTGAGTGTGGCACGTGGCAAGAGCTGTGTGACAGAGAGGTCCTGTCTGAAGGCTGGCAGGTGTCTCAGGGACAGCAGAGTGTGTGATGGAAGGGAAGGGGTTTTGGGGGTCTGGCAGAGAACAGAGCAGCACATGGATGCTGTAGGTGAGGTGAGTTAAGAACCTCTGCTGCGAGAAAAAATTCTGCTGCTGTCTGAGGTTCTTTATCTTCTCCATTCCCAAATCCTGAGGATTTGTGTTACCTGGTTTCCCTTGGAGCACAAATTAAAGAGCTGACTCCAGAGTTCTCTCCACCCTGGTGTCTCCCAGGGGTTTGGTTGGGGCAGCAGCTCTGGAGCAGGGATCTCTCTTGGGTCACTTCCAAACTGTTGGCAGTGGCTACTTTGGCATTGCCAGCACCCCCAGCAGGATGAGAGCCCCTCTCCATTTCCAGGTACGAGTCTGCAGCCTGCTCAGATTTTATCCCTGAGCTCTGAGTGAGGGACAGGAATGTCAGGCTGACACTGAGTCGAATCAGATGCACAGGGCAGCCTGGCTGATGTGTTATTTTCCACTGCCTTTCTTCTTGTTGCAGTCAGAGAAGCTCTGTCCTTACCTGCTGCTGGGAAAAGCAGGGATCTGTGCTCCCATTTGTCCACTGGAATTTGATTTATCACTGTGGGTAGCAGCTGTATTCTGGAAGGAAGGAGTTGTCTACAAAGAAATGAGGAGAGCAAGAGCTGTTCTGGTACCTCTGCATGGCCACAGGCAGAGTCTGAAACCTTTGGGTGCTGGTGGAGAAAATACAGGATATATGGATATATCCTGTCTGTAAAAGTGGAGGGAGAAAGGGTTTCCACTGAGTTGCAGAGGGCAGGGGTGGATAATATGGATGAGGTTCAATATTCCTGGCACTGCACAGTGGAGTAGTTGTGGTGGAAGTGGTTTTTAATTGAGTGGTGGATGAAAAACCGAGGATAGAAACAAACTTTTGTCCAGAACCTCAAATCCTGTGCTGAGTTCTGGGCCCCTCACTTCAGGAAAGACCTTGAGGGGCTGGAGTGTGTCCAGAGAAGGGAACAGAGCTGGGAAAGGGTCTGGAGCACCAGGAGCAGCTGAGGGAGGTGGGGAGGCTCAGCCTGGAGAAGAGGAGGCTCAGCTGAGACCTCATCACTCTCTCCATCTCCCTGAAATTGGGCTGTGCTGAGGCGGGGGTTGATCTCTTCTCCCAGGTAACAAGTGACAGGACAAGAGGAAATGGCCTCAGGTTGCACCAGGGGAGGTCCAGGTTCGATGTGAGGAAAAATTCCGTCACTGAGAGGACACTCAGGCATTGGAACAGGCTGCCCAGGGAAGTGGTGGAGTCACCATCCCTGGAAGTGCTCAAAAGTGAGTGGACCTGGCAGTTTGTGGTAGAGTTCCGTGGCCATGGAGGTGTTTGGTCAAAGGTTGGATTCGATGATCTTGGAGACCTTTTCCAACCTTAGCAATTCTGTGAGAAACACAGGGACCTGTCCAGGCTCATGGTTTATCATCAGTCTTGACATGGCCAAACCTTGTGGTCCCTGGGTGCAGCAAAGGGGAATTTTGGTGCCTGAGCAGTGCCATGTCCAAGATAATGAGATCCAGATGATCAGAGATATCAGCTGCTGCTGGGTTGAAAAATATGCCAAGAAGTGACCTTGGTGCATTGCTTTGAGCAGCTGCTAATGAGCAAGTGCTTCATTGTGGATGATGCCTTCTTGACAAAGAGAGAACTCAAGAGAACACCCAGGCTGCAAGGCAGGGTCTGGAGCGGGATAATTGCACTTGAAAGTCAGCGCTGCAATAAATGGTTTATTGGATTAGCAAAGCCATGAGTTGCTGCCTCTCAGCCTCTCCCTCTCTAATCCAAACTGCTCACAGAATGACCTTATTTAATACACAGCAGCTGGTTATTGATCACACTGAGTTGGGCTTTAAAAACAAAACCTGCAAGGCAAAAAAAAAAAAAAAAAAAAAAAGTAATTTTTCTGATGTTCTTTGTTTTTTCTTTCTTTTCTCTTTTTTCCCCCCCTTCTTTCGTGTCCGTGTGTGTGTGTGCAGCACTTTTTAAGCCTTCTCTGTGCTCAATGGTTTTGTTCTCCCTTCCCAAGTGCCCCTGCTGAGAGTGTGGGAGCACTTTTGAGAGCCCTGGTACCCCTTCCCCTTTAGTTCTCCGCTTCTGGCCTGGGCTTGGGAACCGTGTTGGAAGGTAGATCTGAAGAAAATCAGAACGAGTAATGGCCTTGGAGATGTTTGGATCTGAGCAGACGGGATAAAGAAACGTTGTGTTTCCTTTAGCAGAGGCAAGAAGTATGGTTCAGTGTTGCAAAAACAATTTTAAAAAAGGGTGAAAAAAACCCCACAAAAACAGGGGGAAAAAAGAGCTGTTGGCTATTAAGAGGAGCCCAGCACACACTCACAGATTGTTTGTCACAAATTCATCAGTACCAACAGTTCCCATGAAATAATACCTGAGACACAATAGGTTTCACCCTGTACTTAGCTGTGGAAATTGCTGTGATTATTGTTGTCACATCTGTCAGAAAATGTGGATTTTTTTAATGGCAGTGACTTTATAGATGGATCACAAAGGCAGGCTGTAGAGAGAATGGGGTATGATTACCTGGAGAGCTGGAAAAAGGCCACAACTGCCCCAAAAACTCTCTGGGAATGGGAGAAAACCATCCCAGCAGAGCGGACTCTGTTGGTGGCCAACTCCACCAGCAGCGTTCGAGCTCTGTTGAAGGGACTACTCCCAAAAAAAACCAAAACTGTTTTAATGGCAGGAACCTTTAAAATTCACTTTAAATGTATTCAGCCAGCATTTGTGTGCTCACACAGGCAAGGAGGAAGAATGAGACCATAGGGGATATTCACCAGGGCTAATTTTAGCTGAGTTTAACCTCTCTGGGCTTCCTCTTCAGCTCCTGGGGAGACACAGGAGCTCTGTCCCCCCTTGGAGGACCTTTCCTTTTATCTCTCTGTTGGTCACAGAAACGACTCAAGAAGAGTTTGCCCCAAAACCTCGTGTGAAATAATCTCTGTGCAAGTGTCCCGATGGGGTGGAACAGAGCTGGGTTGTCAGAGCATAGAGAGAAGAGAGTGGTTGGGAAGATAATAATTCCATTAAAACAGGAAGGGATTCGGATTGCCCTTCCTCTGGGAATGGTTCCTGTTGGAAGCAGTGCTCCCACTCTTTGTGGTGTGGATGGTGGAAAGCAGCGCTCAATAAAAGGTAGAGAAGTCCAGGCTCCAGTGAACACACCAGATGAGCTGTTTGTGGATGTTTAGGAAGCAGAAAAAGCTAAATTAAATGAAGGCATTATTCACTGTGATTATTTAATTAGCTACCCTTTCATGTGCACAGGCGCCAATCTAAACCTGCTACGGAAATTCAATATATTAACAACCTCATGCCCCCAACCAGAACAAATTAGGAGATGAATGTATCCACATCTGTGCCCACTGCTTGCAACCTTCTGCATAAACACACCCAACAGCAGCTACAGTTGTGTGTTACAGTGGTCTTTTGGCCAGTTCTCTGTGATTCAGTGTCATTCATGTTTTTTCTGGTACAGTTTTCCATCAAATTCCTCAAATCAATCTACTTTTTTTCTTTTTGCTGCCTATCTCTGCCTCTCTCTGTCTCTCTGCTTATCTGTTCTTTGTGGCTTATAGATTTGGGGATAAACTGTCTTTTTTTTTTTTTTTTTCTTTTTTTTTGAGGGTCGTGCACTTAATGCCTCTCAAGACCCACTTTATCTTTGGTTCAGCCATTGTCCTCACAGGATTTACACCATCCTTCCTGGAAGATATTTATCTGTGGACACAGGAGCTAATTTCCTCTGTGTCTGAAAGTTTCTGAGGGATGCCTTGGTCATTATTCTGGACGGGAATGATGACTTATGTCACCGTAATTAATGAAAAGACCAATCAATAGCCACTTGAAAGTGGGCCACGGGGCCCGCTGCTGCTGCAGTGTTGGTGCTCGTGAGGATGTCTTTTTGCAGTGAGACTGAACAGAGAGCCACCAAAGCTTCGAAATGATCTGTGGAGTCTCCTGATCTCTCTCCCAGGCAGGGAATGGCCATAAAACCCCTCTTGGTTGGGGCAGAGATCCCTCAGCAGTATCCCCGCCATCCCCCAGGGATGACAGAGCCGCTGTCCTCTGGCAGTGATTTCATGTCTTTTCCGATATCAGGCCCTGCACGAAGGTCTGGGGGATGTTTTGCAGACTCCTTCTCATTTTCCAAGCCGGATCTGATGTGGGTTTGGGTCTGTGCAGACCAGAGAGTGCACACAACCAGTAAATTCTGGGAAGAAACAGGGCTGGTGCCAAGCTAATGTGGCTTCTGGGCTCCTGAAGAAGAGCTGAGTGAGTGGATTCACACGCATCAGCTGCTAAAAATCCCCAGGATGTGCCTTGGCAGATCCCCTCATACCAGCAGCCCACAGTGGGCTGGTTCTGTGATTGGTCCCATCCAGAAAAACTGGGAATAATTCTCAGGGTTCATCCCAAAGATGTTTTCAGCTCCAGAACAGGATCTGAGAGAAGGAATGTCCAGAATCAGTCAGCCAGTCCAGTTCCTTTCAGGGTGGGTTGGTGGTCTGAGGAAACACCCAAGCTCAGGATTAACTTCCAGGACATAAAGACTTCCATTTGCATGTCCTTCATCATGGATGAAGCAGCCAAAGAGTGGCCTCTGTCCTGGTCTCATCAGCTCCCAATCAGAGAAAAGAAGTGACTTATCCCTTGCATTGCTTTAGGACAGAAGATAAGCAGGCACAGCCCCCACAGCCCTACTTCTTGCCTTCTACTGCACAACCCTGCCACCTTTTTTGTTTTGGAGCAAAAAGGCCAGGAGGAAAAAGAGCAATTTCTCAAAAAATAAAAAAAATTTTAAAAAGCCCAAAACAAAACAAAAAACAAAACAAAAAACAAAACAAAAAACAAAACAAAAAACCCAAATAAAAAGAAGGAGGTGGAGACTGGGAGAGCAGTACTGGTTTCTCTTCCGTGGGTGCCAGAGAGAGACACCCTGAATCTGGCAAAACATTCACCAACACAGTTCCACCCTCTCCAGCGGCACCAACAAGTCTCTGAGTTGTCCATTTCCCCCATTCCCCGCATCTGGAGTGGTACAGATGAGAGAGTTTTAATTCCTGCCTGTCTTTGATTTCTCTTCCCAAACTGGGTATGGTTGGTTGGTTCCCTTTTCTCCTTCCTTCCTTTTCGGCTTCTCTTTCCCTTTCCTTTCTACGTTTGTGCTCATGAGCGAAGTGTTTTGTTTTGTTTCAGTCTTTTGGTTTTAATTGCAGTCAGATGGCAGTGCCCCTTTACGGCATGACGCTCAAATGTTCCAAGTGTGGAGTAGTTTCTTCTGCTGAAGTTTCGGCCACAGCCACCAGTAACGCCATGTTAGTTCCTCTAATTTCAACTTCTTTTCTTTCTTTCTTTCCACTTTCTTTTTTTTTGGTTTTTGATTTTATTTGGTTTGTTTTAATTTTCCGCTTTTCAGTTCATTTTTTATTTCCCTCTTCCATTTCCCTGCACTTCACCAGCCCGTGTTTGTTTTCTCTCCCCATGTCCCTACCCACCTTCCCAACATCCCCAGCTCTCCCTGACCTCATTCCGTGGGCCATGAGTAGCGCAGGGCTCCTGCAACATCCCTGGAGCTGATGGGCTGGATCCTGAAAAGTGCTTTTTGACATGCCTAGATTTAAGATTTAAGCATGTGAGCAGCCCATGGAAGACAAAGGGACTCTGCATTTGTTGCAAGCTATTTGTTTAACACCCCATTCTTGGAGTTCCAGACTTAAAGGTGTGATTCCCAGTAATTCCGATGGTAGACAGGGATCCAAAATCCAGCTTTGTCAATCACTTAAGCACCTGCTTGAGTGTTTTCCTCCAGAGGCTGCAGAGCACTGAGTGTGGTTTAAGTGAGTTAGTGAATCAGTTCTAAGTGGGTTTTTTTCTCCTCTTATAAAACGCTAAAGTTAAGTTTAATACCTTGTAAGCCTGCAGGTCTGATTTGATAGGTGTTGACTGCCTCTTTTGGACCCCTCAAAGCACTTGGAATTAATTCTCAAAATCTTAAAGCGTTTCATAGCTCTGAGTTACAAAAGTCAAATGCTGTTAAATCTCTTCCTAGATGCTGCTGGAGTTAGTTTAAAAAAAAAAAAATTTAAAAAAAAAAAAAGAAAAGAGAAAAATATTGCCAGAGCTTTGTTCTGCTGGTGAAGTTGTTGCTATTTATGGGGTTGGCTTTTTTCCCGAAGGTTAAGGTGGGAGGGAGAACGATGAGGGAAGGTTTGTCTTTCTTCCTTCCCTTTTGGAAATTTTATTATCTGTATCACATCCAAGTGATGCTACACTTTGGTTTTGATGTCTAAATTAATACATGCAAAATGTGTGAAGGAAACAGTCTCAGATCATTTACAGTTTGAAAATTCCTACCTTTAATTAATCTAAACTGAAAGAGGCAGCCGAGTGCCAGATCTCAAAATGTAGCAAGATAAAAGAAAATCAAAACCCAAGAGCACCTGGAAGGTGTCCCTGCTCATGGCAGGGGGTTGGAATGAGATGTTCTTTAAGGTCCCTTCTAACCCAAACCGCTCCATGATTCTGTGGTTTTCTCAGTGAAATGAAAAACTGAACAAAATCTGATTTATTTTTCATTGCTAAGGTCATTTACTCACCTTTTGCAACAGTGCCCAGCTGAGATGGTGAGATGGAATTGCTCCAGACACGTGTACCACAAGTCTGGAATGAGCAGGTCACTGCTTTTTGGATTCCTGTAACTGCAGAGGAATGTTAAACCAGCAGAAGATTTACTATTAATAAATTAGACTCTTAAATAGGAGAGGCTTTCTGTTCATAGTAAATTAATTTTAAAAGTTAAAGAGTCTCAAGTCCCTCTCCAATAGTGTCTGACATTGGTCTGTGGTAAATCACAAATTCTGATTCATCTCCAAATGACAAAAAAAAGGGATATGAAAGCCAGATTTCCTGTTCATCCTGCTTCTCTAATTTAAGTGGATTGGTGAAATTGGAGGGCCCTTGTAAGAGGGTTTTTTAATGTTTTGTTTCCCAGCAGATTGGATACCTCAGATGACAGGGTCCAGTATCAATTTTATTTTTTGTCCCGAAGTGTCCCATGCTCTTATCCTCTCAAAGGGAACACTGAGGAATACACGAATAAGTTCACTCATTTTCCCCTTGTCACCCACTTCATCCTGCAGCTGAACTGTTCCTGGTTTTCCTCCTCCAAATTTACTGTAAATGAGGTTGCCGAAAAGGCAAAGCCCTGATTGTGCTTCATGCCACTGCCACCCTTCTGCTGGGCTCCATCCTCCCAGCCCTCGGAGCAGCTTTGCCATTCAGTTTTGGAGTCTTGAAATGTGGATTAAATGCCATGAGGATTCCTGGCTCCTCTCTGACCTGGAATGAGCCGTAGTTGTTGGGTGGAGAGCACATTGAGGGTGTTCTTGCCTTGTTCCTTCTGGGGTTGCTCGTGCCCTCCCCAGCTTCCCTTCCAGAAGTTTTCAGGGATAGCAGGGAATCAGAATAGATCCTTTAGCCCTTTTTTCTTGGCTTTGGGAAATCTTTGTGGTAAAATCTGTGGTCAGAGAAGGGGATGTGTAAGGGAGGGAAAATAGGGTGAACTGATGGGAGAGAAAAGTGACAGAAGTGGAAAAATAAGTACTGGAAATAGCACAATTTGTTGACTTAGGAATGCTAAATGGAAAGCGTTGGATATCTGTGACCTGTTAGGGGTTAGCTGGACTTGACAGAAACGGGTTACAAAAATTCTTCCCTTTAGGCTGTGCTGAAGGAAATGCTGGGCAGGTTTTGCCACTTGAAGACCTCTGTTCCCACATTTCCATCTGTTTATTGCTGCCTGTAGGGCTCCCTCAGCCTTTGAAATGTCGCCTTATAATTAAATTGTCTTTGCTACCTGTGAAAATTATTTTGTCTGAGATGGAGAACACGTCTCAGGGGCTTGGCATTTTTTGGTACTTGCTGTGAATGAGGGGATCCACTGCAGATACCAGGGAGTACTGAGGGATGGATGGATGGATGGGTGTGTGCATGGATGGATGGATGGATGGATGGGTGGATGGATGGATGGGTGGATGGATGGATGGATGGATGGGTGGATGGTGGATGGATGGATGGATGGATGGATGGATGGATGGATGGATGAATGGAAGTTGATGTCCCATCCCTGGAAATGTCCAAGGTCAGGTTGGACGGAGCTCTGAGCAACCTGATCTAGTGGAGGGTGTCCTGTCCATGGCAGGGGAATTGGAACCAATTTATTTTTAAAGTCTCTTCCAACCCAAACGTTCCATGATTTTATGAATTCCTGCCAAGCAGCTCATTGGAAATCTGGACTCTCACATTCTGGCCAATGGGAAGAGACTGGCCCAAGACTAAAACCCTGGCACAGTGTATTTTTCCAGGCACCTACCCCACCCAAGAGGCAAAGTCAGGGAGTCCTCATGACCCTTCTCATCTTCATCCCCCTGAAATCCTTAGGAATCCACATGTCAAATCTCCCATCTCAGGGCTTTGCCCTTTTTCTTGGCACAATATCCTTTTAGAGAGTCTTAGGTGCCAAATTTTCTGCCTGTATTGTAATTCCAGCTCTAATGTGAATCAACACTTCCATGCATGGCTGGTTTTAGGAAGGAGACTGTTCCTCAGGAGAGTGTTGTCCTCATGGCTCGAGCAATTTGAGATCATATCCTTAACTGGGGATAATACCCGGCTCCTGCAAGTCCTTGCTGGACTGTCAGAGAACACTTTGCTGTATTAAAGGTGAATAATGAAGCAGTCTGGTCACAGCTGCCTCATCACCTGCCTGTCTCATGTGCCATAAAGGCATCGCAGAATGAGTTGGGTTGGGTTGGGTTGGAAGGGACCCTAAAGTTCATCTCATTCCACTCCACCCCCCCACCATGAACAGGGGCACTTTACACCAGATCAGGCTGCTCAGGGCAATTTAGAGGCATTTGATTTCCCGTTCCCCCTAATTGTAGAATTTATATTGCAGCTACTGGAAGTAGAATCATCTTTTTGGGGAAAATAAAAGTCACATCAGGTGTTTCTTTTCTGCCTGTGCATGGGAAGAGCAAGCAGAGTTCCCCTTCTTTTCTAGTTACAGGTTTCCTATCTTGGTTATATGGGCATTGAGTTAAAGGGATTTCCTCTGAAAGTGTCCCTAAAATTGGGACAATACTCTTGCTTTTAGGAGGAATATTTTTAAGTGTTTAAAAAGTGTTTAAGGCCAGGTTGGATGGAGCTCTGAGCAACCTGGTCTAGTGAAAAGTGTCCCTGCCTATGGCAGTGGGGTGGAAGTAGATGATTTTTAAGATCTCTTCCAGCCCGAGCCATTCCGTGATTCTATAATTCTTTGAATACAAGTCAGAGGAGCAGTGAAGCACAAGAGAGTAAATAAAGCACATCCCTGTACTGTGATTTTTCCTGCAGCAGAACCACTGGTGTGTAAGGACCCATCCATCCATTATGTGTTGAGTCCAGCAACCAATTCCCTTTTCAGAGCTCCTCTGCAGGAGCTGTTTCTGAATTATAAAGTCATTTTTCCTTCTGCTGCTCCTTTAACTTACGTTGCTGCTGCTCTGTCAGGGTTGAGTAATGAAAAGCATTGATCACTTTGCCCTTTCTAATGGCCCTTTACATCTTTATTGGCATGTCCTGTGTGTCCCCCTGCACTCACCTTTTCTCAGGGTGCAGGACTATTCATCTTTCTTCACGCAGATCTTTATCTCCAAACCCATTCTTTTTGCTCTTTCCATTTCTTTCCTCTAAGTGCAATCCCTTTATTCTGCTTCTTTTGCAACGACAAAGACTCTCAAGGCTGCCAGATGCATAAAAGGACAAAACCACAGCTGGGTTTTGTCATTTTGGCCAAATCCTTGCTGCCAGGGCAGGGTCTGCTGTGTGCTTTCATAAGGCTGAGTGTTTCCCATGCTAGATCCCATGTTCTAGAGGACAAGTCTGGTTGGAAACAGCTGAGGGAGCTGGGATTGTTTATCCTGGAGAAAAGGAGGATTGGAAGGACCTTATTGCTTTGTCCCAAGTGATAAAATCCATGGATTTATTGATCATCGCTAATCCATGAGGAAGAGCCATTATGTGGTCCCAATGTCATAGTATAAGAAATCACCATTTTTGATCACATCACATGATAAACACCCTAATGTGATATTTCTTAGGTCCTGTAAGTTATTCTGGAATCTTTTAATGATTCACTGTGCCTCCTAAAAAGAGGGACAGGTGGAAGGGTGGCAGAAGAATGAGTCCTGCTATGAGATCAGCTCACAGCGAGTAGAATTAAGGGCAGCATCACAGAAAACCCACTTATCTTCCCATGAGTTTTCACCTGAAATTTCAGTCGTTACCTGAATTATTTTATGGAGCTTTTATTTCAGAGCTTAGTATTTCAAAAATCTAAGCAGAGCCATGCAGGTGAAATTGGAGTAAGTTCCATTTCCTGGGACCTGTTGCCACCTGCTGCCAGAGAATAAAGATGATGCATTTAAGTGGCAAGCAGCATTTCCGTCAATTTTGAAAGGGATGAATGTTGTTGAGAACTGGAAGGTGAATCACAAAGAGAGCAGAACTCTTATCTGGTGTAAGTCAGCACAATTGGGGAAAATCCTGATTTGCTGCAGCTGAATGAGTGGTCATCAGCTGAGCTGGAAGGGCAGATGAAATTTCCATCATCTGGTTGGAAGGGCAGAGCAAATGGACTCAATTCCTTCTTAAAACAGGCTTTGAAGCCAGTGGATTCCAATGTGACTGTTTGCTGAAGAGAAACATAATTTACATATAATTTACCTTCTCAGCAGCATCACTTACAACCCCAAATCCACCCCTAAATCTTGGATCCAGATCCAGATCATTGTCTTTATGAGTTTGCAGCTTTTTTCGGGAATGGAAAACCCACCCAGATTTAGATGTTTGGTCCAGACCCGGATCAGATCCATTCTGGATAGATGAATTCCTTCATCTACCAAGCCATGTTGTGTTTGCTGATGCTTGCATGGAAGACACATCTAGAGAGAGGTTCCTTTTCAACCAATTCTTGTCTTTCCATTCAGCTTTTCTGCCTCTCTGATTTTTTTTTCCCCTGCACTTTCTGCTTAGCCAGATTTATGCATGCACCACCACAAATGACAGCAAAGAGAGATTTCAGTATAATGAGGCAGATTACAGAGAATTAGAATAAATAACTTCTGTTTAGGAGTTGTTTGGTTGAGGTCTGTCTGCTGGGTTTTTTGGGTATTTTTTAATAATACTTGGAAATTGTAGTTCATATTGGGCATTAGAGAATAGTGTTTGCCATCCTCTGTAAAATTGCAAGGTATCAGATTATTTCATGGCCCTTACATGGAGGTCTCATAATGCTTGTTCTAATTTAAAAAAAAAATCCATTTCCCTGCTCCCTTAGGTAAATTGCATTCCTTAATTGTACCACTAAGGAGCACATCTGAGTGTGGACAGGTTGTAGGAATATTTGCAATCAGAGTCTCATTCTGCCTATAAAAATAAACTGTCACTTCAGTGTGTGGTCATTGCAGAACTGATGTAACAATCCTTGAAAAGCCCTTAAAGAAGCCAGGGTGTTCTTTCCTGCTGTCCAAACCTGTAAAGTAAACATTAAACCCTTGATCATAGATCAGGAAATGGTAAGCAGGTCCCATGTAAGTACTGCAAAATACGTGTCATGGTATCTGTCCTGTAATTTCTTGTCTTGCCTGTATTTGTTTGTATTTGGAGGTTTTCTTGTAGCCCCACTTGTTATTCAAGGTCTGGTTTGTTAAGCAAAAGCCCACAGAGAAATTCTCCTCATATTCCTGGTGCACCAGGGCTGCCAAATATATGGGATGAGTGACAGCTTAAAATCTCCCTAGTCAGCTGTTAAAATTGTTTGGGATCTTTTTTTTTTTTTTTGGGTTGGAGAGATGGATGCCTAAAGAGTCCCTGGGAAAAGAGCTGCTTTCCCGTTTGCAGGGCCATCATTCACAGCTAAAGTGGAGATTCCTGGGGCAGCACTTGCATCACAGAAAACTGCTTTGTCCAGTTTTCTGTCTTGTGAACAGAGATGTGGCTTGAATCTCAAGTTAATGTCCACCCAAGAATAAAGTTACTTACAATAATCATCAAATACAGAACAAAAAGGCATTTTTTTCAAAGCATCAGCTGGAGAGATCGCACAAGAAAGCGGAAAATTTTCTGACCACAGGGAAATTAGGTCAGGTTTTAGTTCTCAGTGTCATAGGGACCATCAGCTGCAGAGTAAAGGAGCAATCCGAATATTTCAGTCTGCACATCAGCTCTTTGCTTGTCCGTTTTAGTCACTTGAAAGCGTGACACGTCCCAGTGTTGGTGTCTTCCATGTGCTGTGGAAGTCCAAGTGTCTGTGACCCAAGTACCGACAGCCATCGTGACAGACCAGTCTCTGCTGCAACTGTCCCCCTTCCCCCTGGCAACCTGCAGTGATTGTATTTTGTCTCCTTCCCTTGGGAAAAGCCACGGCGGTGGATTAGAGGCAGAGTGGGAAAGGCGTGGAAGGAGGAGGGAGGGATCTGCATCCTTCCTCCCCACCTCCAGTTTTCTGCATGACTGCACCATCGGGAAATTGTCCCTCCTGTTTGGGTAGCGTGAATGTGCGAAGCCTCTTCCTGCTTCCCGGGGAGAGGGGCTCGGGAAGCGTCTCCCACGGGGAGATGTCGGCTGGAGAAATCTTCTGCAGCCCTGTGGGATCAGGAGGCTGAGTTAGAATCCCAGCTGGAAGTGGGTGAGGTGGAGCTGAGCTCTCTTTCCCTCTCCCTTGGCAGGGCATCCCTGTGGAGCTCCTGCGTGGTCCTGCCTCTGCTGGCTCTCACCTGGATGTCTGCGGTCCTGGCCATCACCGACCGGCGCTCGGCACTTTTCCAGATCCTTTTTGCCGTCTTTGACTCCTTGGAGGGATTTGTCATCGTCATGGTCCATTGCATTCTCAGGCGGGAGGTGAGAGGGACGAGTGGTTGTCTTTTATAAAATCAATGTATTTGCCATAAAAAATCACCTCAAAAAGTCCAGCCAGCCTGGTAACTTCTCCAAGCCTACAAACTTTTGCCTTTGGGGAGATGATGACCACAGAAATGACCGTGACATTTTCAGTCAGAAGGAAGGAAGGGTGAATCAGAGTGAAATTTGGTGGGCAGTCTTAGATGGGATAACATGTTAGGCTTTGCTTGTTTGGCACCAAAATTCACATTTTCAGAATGTTTGCACCCCCACCTCCAAAAAGGCAACATTAAAGAAGTAATTTGTTTGATTTCTAGAGAGGCAAGATGCACTGAGATTTACAGAATCAAATCTGTACTGGCATTAACACCTTGATATTCCAGCTAGGAAGTACAGCCAGCAATAATCAGGCAAGGAAATTGAGGAAATTCTCTTCAGCCTCCCCGTGGAGATTTAAAACGGTGAATTATATCAGGGAAGAAAAGGACGAATCTTTTATGTTTCTTTTATTCTTTTCATCTTATTGAGTGGAGAGACTATTAATAACAGAGACAGGAAGGGGCTTTTTTTTCAATATGCATTTTATCTTCTTACAGTTCCTTTAAATTAAGTAAAACAGATTAATTTCTTATGTCAGGCCAATGAAATCAATGGAATTACACCACTGGCTTGGCTGAGACTCCTTCCACTAATTGCATTACGAATATGAGCCTGCATTTAACTCCCATTGCAGTCACTGGGATTTTTTTTCCCCCAATTATTTCAGCAAGTTTGGGACCAGATTTTTATTACAGGATCATAATCAGACTTTGTAGACACCAATACAATGATTAATGCAAGAGCATCCATTGCAAACATATTTCAAGCTGCAAAATAAAGGGCGTTTTTATTCCTGACTATATAAATCAAGCAAATAAAAGCAGCCTATGCAGTGACCCAGGACTGCTGGGAAACCTTTGAGTTGCTCTTCAGCGTGTGAAATATGTAACACATAAACCATGTGAAAGAAACGCCTGGATGCTGCTAAAGCAGGGTCTGTGTTCTTTTGATCTAACAAGGACTATTTTTGTTTTTTATTTCAGCAGAATTTAATGTGGTTTGCCCTGTCTGCCTCTGACCTTTTGCCAATCTGTTGCTGCAGGTCCAGGATGCTGTGAAATGCCGGGTTGTGGATCGTCAGGAAGAAGGGAATGGAGACTCAGGGGGGTCATTTCAGAATGGACATGCTCAGCTAATGGTAGGAAAACTCCCATCTTCTCTCATTAGGGAATTTATGGGAATTTTTGACTCATAACTGATAAGCACAGGCCTCTGTCCATCGCAGATCCTGAAATCACCATTCTTATTTCCTTTAAACTGTTGCTTGAGAAAACCTAGCCCTTAAAACAGACTTTTTCACACAAGTCTGAGGGGTTGCATTGTGATTTTATAAAAGGTTTGCAAACTTACACACCAGGTGTTGCAGACATCTTGGTGAAATTCTTTATTTCCCGGAAAAATAAAGAGCCAAAATAAATGTCCCAGGTCTTCCAGCCTTTTTCATCCCCTTCACCCTGCCTTGTCCTGGCTGGAGCTAGGAGGCAGTAGTTTAATACCATTTTAATCACAGTCTGTGGGGTTACTGTCATAAAGATGCTGTCTCAAAGGGATTTGTTTGTCTCAAAAGCTCTCTTTGCTTCACTGGGAATGCAGTTTAAGCTCTGTAAATCATGGTCCTGTTGTGTAAGTCCTTTACAAACAGTAAAGGAATAAGCTGTGGGGCTTTGTCCTGCATTTGCTTCACTGTTATGATGTAGTTCATAGAAGAAACATTTAATTTTGGAGGTTAAGGTAAAGATATCAGGAGAATCAGAGGATTTGAACAACTTCCAAAAGCCTCTGGTTAATACTGGAACTACAGCACAACCCAGTGATGTTTTCTTTCCAGTCACTCCAGTGCTGAGCAGTTTGTGCTTGGGTACGAGGCGTCATTTCAAACTGCACAATCTTGGAGTCAAGACACCAGGAGAGGTTTAATTCCACCACACCTCGGTGGTGTTTGCTAAAAACAGGTGCCTCGTTTCTCATCTAAATGCGGAGTCTTCTCATTTTCAGACAGGTTCTCGCTCTGCCTAATTGTGGGTAATTAGAAAGGCCCTTGCATGCCTGGTGTTTTTCCCTCTTCAGTAATAGACACCATAATCACATCCAGTCTCACTCTTCCATAAGTTAACGCCCAGAGCCTTTTTTATTCTCCCTCTGTAAATCACGTGCCTTCAAATTATTTATATAACCCCCTTCAGATTCTCAGCATCCTGAAAAAATTGTGGATCCTGTATTTGTCATTCTGTCGTCGCCATCCCAAGTTGCAGGGGTTTGTCTCACTGTACAACTCCTTGTTTCCATTCATTATCAGCCACCTTGCAAAATTCTGTGTCAGCTGCAAGTTTTTTATGCAGTGTTGCATTTCCTCCTGCGCTGCTGGTGGGTGTGTGAAGGAGCAGGGAGCTTACAATCACTTTCCTCACATTCCAGCACAAAAAGCTGCAGAATCTGGCTGTGAATGATGACTCCTCACTGATATTTTTAGAGGGGGACAATGTTATTTTGTTGTAAAATCACCAAAAAATCCAAAGCTTTGCAGGATGGCATTTTTGCTGTTACCTTTCCCGTTAATCTCCAGATCTGCCCAACTAGTGAAAAGGAGTTTAGCTGAGTAGAACTGTTTTTCCCACAAAATCTTGTTGGCTGGTATTAAATATAAACCTATCTTTCATTTATTTATGAGCAGAACTAGTGCAGGCTGTTCAGCTGCATTTTTCTGGAACTCCTATCATGAAAATGAGATTAAATTTTTCTGTGTCATCCCATTTGCCCATTCGAATGTTAGTTCAGTCATCTTTCTCTTCTGCTCTTTTCAGATTTGTTTGATATCCCAAATAATTTATTGGGAAATTGCCATCAAGAAGGCTGAGATAGTTCAAAAACTCCTAGCTCTCACCCTGCTAATGTTAAAGTGTTTATCCCAGGGGGATGGGGATTTTTCCCACATTCTTCTCAGTATTCAAATGGATTTCATTTCATCACATTAATACAATTATGTTGTGACTTTCTGAAATGATACCAGAAATAATCAGTGAACTCTTTTACCTTTTGCCAGCCTGCAGCTTCCCCATTGCTCCATGAAAGCTCACGGCCCGCTGTGACTCAGTTTATCCAGTTCTTTGAAATGTTATCTGCTCAAAGCTTCAGAAAAAGGATTAACTCCTACTGGGAGAAGAAAGGAGTTCCCTTTGGCTGTGCAGACCACTTGAAAAAGTTATTCAGCCTTTGTGCCTGCAGGAGCCATTGATTTTATATGTTAAGAGTTTCAGAAGCAGAGACTTGTTCCCACTCCATGTGACTTGGTGACAGATCACAAGAAAACCCAGTGGGGATGGAGCGTTCCCAGCAGGATCCCCAGATCTCTTTAAGCAGTGCAGGGGAATCCACTTAAAAGTTCCTTGTGAAGTGATATATCCAGGACAGTTTGGGTGAGGAATTTGTTCCCTGTTTTATTAGAAGTGTACATAAACATATTCCAGGGAGATATTTTTAATCTGCAGCCCAGGAATTGGGAATGGATGAGCAGATGAACCCCAGCTGAAAAGCAAATGTTCCAGCTTTATCATGAGTTTGATAAAATTCAAAAGCCAACAGGTGGAAAGAGTGGTCCGTGTTTCAAAACCCAAACAAAACCTCTCTCCTCCACTCTTCAGGCAATGGCTGTGCCCACTAATTAAAGTGGGGGTTTTGCAATTTCCAGATGGTTTTCTATCCTCCACCACCTCCTTTTGACCACATCCTCTGTGTTCTCTGTCTTTCAGACCGATTTCGAGAAGGACGTGGACATGGCTTGTAGATCAGGTGAGCACATCACAGGTGAGAATCAGCAAGTGACCTGGTTTGGGGATTGAACTAGGCCATTTTTTTTTCCCTTTCTGTTTCCTTTGTGTGTGTCTTGGTGCCTTGCATGTCTTAGTTTCCCTTACTCTCAACCCTGGCCAAAAGAAAGCAACACCCTGAATTCTCCTTTTGCTTCTTCTGTTTTCCTGTAGCTCTTTTGGCCCTTTCATTTAGATCAAACCTTGCCTCTGTTATTTTTTGCCATGTAACACAGTGGCAGAGAAGAGCATCAAGGAAGAGATGGGATCCATCTCTTCCTACTGTGATCCTTCTTTGTTCCAGCAACCCCTGCCCAGGTGGGGTCACACCAACCTCAGGCAGCTCTGTGCTCAGGAAGGGTGTCTTGGTAGAAAGTGTGGAATCTGGAGAGCCTTCCCACCACTCCAAGCACTCTTCTGGGAAGTTGTGGAAGTGGTCAGGTCTCTCCTCCTCTGCCTGCTCCTTTCTCTGTGTGTTCGTCACACAGGTTCCTTGGGATCCTGAGGATGTGCATGAGTTGCCAACCCCTTTTCCCAGTAATCCCAGGGGTGTCTGTGCTGCCTGGATTCTCCCTGGTTGCCTGTTCCTCTCTGCAGGTCTCGTCCTCTCCTGGTCCTGGCATGCCTGACCTTTTGGCTGAGGTTGTTTTTCTTACCCTTTGTACACACTGAGGCTTTCATTTGCCCTCCCAGACTTCTCCCCTCTGCCAAGCAAAAGAAATGCCGGCTTGCTTGGAACTTGCATAAAATCCATGTCTTCCAAACCAGGATCTTCCCAAGCCAAGGACAGCACACTCCCTGTGTTCAGTTACCACTATGGCAAAGCTTCTCTCTCTCTCTCTGTCTTTTTATTAATTTCTTTCTTTCTTTCCTTCCTTCTTTCCTTTTTCCTTGCCTTCCTTCCTTCTTTTGTTTTTGCCCTGCCCTGCTTTTTTTCTTTCTCTCCTCCTCTCTCTCTTTCTATAAACATCTACCTGTCCTTTTCATTTATCTTTTTATCTCATCCATCATTTATTTATCTGCTTCTAATGTATTTATCTATAATTCATCTCTTTCGTTCTGTCTTGCAATCACTTATTTATCTCTGTCCTCAGCTGTCTGTCTTGCTGTACCTGTTATTTATGTATTTTTGTCTGTCAACATTTGTCCTTGTCACTGTGTTTCTGTGTATTGTCTGTCACTGTCACTATCATTTATCTGTCTAATATCTATCTATATCTTATTTATCTTTTCCTGTCCTTCTCTCTGCCTCAGTCCCTCTCCCTGTGCTTATCACAGTCACAGTATATTTATCTCACTTCCCCCTGTGATATCTTATTTCATGGTCTCTTTCTGTCCATTTATCTCTTTTCAGGGTCTGTCCATTTTTTTTTTCTTTCTGTTTCTCTGTCTCACACTATCTAATCTAATTTCTAGCTGTCTGCCTTTTCTCATTTGTCTCCCTCCTTCTCTTTTGACACCGAACATCTTAGTCCCAAAAAAATCACGTGTGAAAAATGTGCTTGTGAGGCCATGTGTGAGTTGAGGGGATGCTCAGTGAACATTCACCAGGCACAGAGTCAGCTGTAAACCACAACAGACCCCAGACTCCTGCTTTAAAGGAGCCTTTCTGGATCTGCTACCACACTTCTTAATCCCAAATCAAATTTCCCAGAGGAAAGGGAGGAGCTGATTTGTTTCACGTGATTTCGGGGCAGGAGCCCCTGGATCTGCAGCTTGCCAACAGCCTGAGCTTTCCCTCCTTTGGCAGCATCCAACTCTACAATTTGTTTGTGGGTGTCTGCCTGGAGAGATTCTCTTCCTCTCATAAAGTGCTTTTAGATTGTGCCAAGATAAGTAGTTAATAATAAACCCCATTTCAGAGACCTTTCAAAGTGGTGCATCATCCCCCGCACTCTGCTTACTGAAAAACAAAAACCAGGCACCTGTCCAGTGTTTTTAGGCCATCATTTCTCCTGGAGGCACCATCTCCCCTGTTGTGATGGATTGGAGATGTGGCAGATATCACTCGTAACCCCCTCACGTAGATCCCTGGTAGGATTTGGTCCAGGGCTCGGTGTTGAAGGCTCGCTCTGCTCCACGCTTGGAGATTGCCAAGTGGAAACCTCTCCAAACCTATTTTCTGCAGCTGCTGTGAGCATGGAGAAGAGCCTGGATCAATGAACCTTGCTGAGGCTCCCAAGTGAAGGGTTTGACTTGCTCTGATTTATCCCAGCGATGCCAAGATGATCGTGGCTGCCGTGGTTGCACCCAGAGATTTTAGCTTTAAAAGCTTTTGAAAAGTTCTTTTTATTCTGCTTGGTGTCCTGTTCATCCTGCCTTGCCTGCTCTGTAGTCTTGAGGGGAGCTTTGATCTTTCCTCACTCCCAAGCTGGTAGGAAAACCTTGGGAAGCCCATGTCCCACCTCTGTTCCAGGTTGGGCAGCTGAATATTGTCAGGTTACCCCAAAAATCATTCTCCCTGGTCCTAAAAAAATCCATTTACCTATTTTTTATTTCCTCCTGAGATGGGTGAAAGGGGAACATGCATTAATTTCTCTTTTCCTGATCTGAAATCCTGGGTAAGTAGCCTCCACACCAATTTGTTCCTGGGCCGCAGTCTGATTTCCAAGATTTTCTGATTTTCCATCCACGGAGATATCGAGGTGGACGTCATTATTTTCCCAAGATCTTTGTTTCAGCCTGAAGTCAGCTGAGCAATAGATTGTTGTTCCTAGAAAAGGAGCAGATTTTTTTTTTTTTTTGTGGATGGTGTTGTGTGGGAATGAGTGTCCAAGAGTCCTTTATGACACGTTCACTTCCTCCTCAGTTTAAAGTTTTCCTCTTTTTTTAAGGAATATTCCTGTCACTGCTTGCTTTCCTGAAGAGAAATTGAAAATTGCTAAATAATGAGCTCTCGCAAAGGCTTGCCATAATTACTGGAGTGTAAGATCTTTTGGAGAGCCGTCTGAAATTCTTAACAAATTATGGCATAGTTCAGAATACCAATTTACTAACACTGAAACTGTTAAAGGAAATGAGCAACCTGAACAATTTTAGCGAGTTAATAAAAAAAATTAAATTTGAAGGAGGTTGGAAGTTGGTGATCTTCTAAGGTCTCTTCCAGCCTAGGTCAGTTGATGATTCTGTGAAAGCATTGATAATGTTGTATTTCAGCTATTTTCTGAATGAAAATAATTGTTTTACATGAAAACAGCCTTTTATTTTAAAGAATTTTACTCCACAGGTTAATAATACATAGATTTCACATGTATGTATATGCATATACTAGATGGACTAAATATAATAAATGTCTTTGTTTTTCAATGTATTGTTACCAATATGTTGGCCCAGATGGGACTTTTGGCCATGATTATGTTGGAAAATTCACCTCACAGAGAACTTCTCAAAATAAGGAATTTTTTTTTCCTCCTTAGCTTTACTTTTGCCTTCGGTATCTTGGATTTTAAAAATATAAAGTGTTAAACACATAAAAATGTGCCTCTTTGGGAGAGGTGGGGTGGGACTGTGTCTTGATGTGTCAGCAAAACCCCAGGTGAGGTGCTGAGGATGCTTCCCTGTCTCCCCAGTGCTGAACAAAGACATCACCACGTGCAGGACCTCGACCATCACGGGGACCCTGAAGCGTCCGTCGCTGCCGGACGAAGAGAAATTGAAACTCAACCACCAGAAAGGGTCAGCCAACTTCAACAGTCTTCCAGCCAACGTCTCCAAGATGCACCTTCAGGGCTCCCCTCACTACCTGGGGGCCATCAACCTGAACGAGTTCAGCAACCACTCCCTCACTCTGAAGAAGGACAAGAACCAGCCGCCAAAATCCATCTACATCTGCGACGGGGACATCTTCAAGAAGTTGGACTCGGAGCTCTCCCGGGCACAGGAGCAGACCCTGGACACCAGCTACGTGATCCTGCCCACCAACACGTCCACCTTGAGGGCCAAACCCAAAGATGAGAGCAAATACAGCATCAACATTGACCAGATGCCTCAGACACGCCTCATCCACCTCAGCATGGCCACCGACCCCGGCTTCGTGGTCAAGAGTCCTCCGCGGGAGCCGGTGAGCATGGCGTGCGGCGAGGTGCAGGGTTCCTCCATGATCCAGCAGCAGCAGCAGCTGGCTCCACAGAACATCTCCAATGAGTCACAGATTCCCAACAGCCTGTGTGACACGGGTGACTCGGGGAACTCGGGCGTGGTGTCCAAGAGCGAGACCGTCTCCACCCTCTCCATGAGCTCCTTGGAGGTGAGTGGGGGAATTGCTGCGTTGTTCTCAGCCCAGGGGGGATGTTCTGCCCTCAATCCGGCCACTCCAGGGGTTGGAAAAGAAGAACTTTAGGGAAAATGCAGCCCGGGATGCAGTGCCAGTGTCATATTTCCATGAGGGACCACTGGTGTGTGATGCTGTTTTGGAATGTGTTGTTTAAAATCTCTCACAACTTCCACAGACACGTTCCATTGTTGGATCAACTCTCTTTAGCCCCACAGGTGCTGCAAAGTCAAAGAAAACTGTTAATTTGTCAAAGACTGTTCATTTTAATGCCAGACATGAGGCCTGCCTTAGCTTTTCTCTTTTGTCCTCTGCCCCTATTTCCCACTCTGATGATTTCAGTCATGATACAGATGAGAAAACCCAGGCTGGACAGGGCTTGGAGCAGCCTGGTCTAGTGGAAGGTGTTCCTGACCATGGCAGGAGGTTGGAACTGGATGATCTTTAAGGTCCCTTCCAATCCAAACCATTCTGTGATTCAATAATTCTAAATATTTGGCACTTCCCATCATGAAGAGCCAGAGAAACACATTAAAGATGTAGGAAGAAGGAAAAGGAGAAGGATTCTCCCTGTTTTATCTACTCTGTTTTTGTTTAAACCCCTCACTAACCTTCACCCATCTCTTTCTCTCCCGAATACCCAGAGGCGGAAATCCCGGTACGCAGAGTTAGATTTTGAGGTGAGTACATCCCTTCCTGAATGTTGGTCCTAAATTTTTTAATCCACCCTCTCCAATGATCTCACCCTTAGCAGAGCGCAGAAAGTCTATATTGATCCTGCTTTTACATGGAAAGGGAAGTCCTTCTAGAAATTGTCCTGCCTCTCCTTCTGGGCAGCAGAAGGTACAAGTGAAATGCAGACAGGTCAAATTAAAAAGAAAATGTGATTGTGGAACAGTTTCTAATGAAATACCCAAATTCTACATTTTTGGGTGAGCTCTGAACACATTTACAAAGGTGACAGGCTGAAGACAGGCCAGGCATGGGGTCAGGTATCAGTTAAAGAAGGACAGCAAACTTTCCTAAGATATTGACAGTCAAGCTCAAATTCTGCAGCATAAAAATTTGATTGTTGCAAGTTTAGGGTAACCATAAGATCAAAAATTAGTAATTTCCAATTTCTCTCACCATCTCACCATGAAAATAAAGGCAATGCTACACGGGGTCCCCAGCAAACGCTGAAGGTATTTTAGGCACCTGCAGGAAGACAGAGCTGGGATTTAATAACGTAACTCTGGGGGTAGGACGGGTTCCTGATGAAAAGGGTTTGCTGACCTGTGGCCTTTTGCATTTTCTCCAGAAAATCATGCACACAAGAAAACGTCACCAAGACATGTTCCAGGACCTGAACAGAAAACTCCAGCACGCAGAGAAGGAGAAGGAGTCTCCAACAGCGGACAGCAAGGTTAGTCAGACACTTCCAGAAGCCCTCTGGTGCCAGCAGGAATGTGGGAAAGAGCAGGAATGTGGGAAAAAGCAGGAATGTGGGAAAAAGCAGGAAAGTTTAGGAGCACTCCCTGAGCACTTTTCCTTGGTTTTCTATCCATACATGTCACAACAAACATGTGCACCACACAGGATGTCTGTCCCCGCCTCTGTCCATGGTGTTGTCTTCCCTGTGCATTCCCTTCCAGGTCATCCCTTTGCGCTCTTTTCATCCACTCCTAGGCAGGAACTGGAAACTGGATTGACCATTAGGAAATCTGGGTGGAAAGTGGAGAGGGCAGAAAGAGGGGACAGCAGGAAGCCTCTCCCCTCCCTATGGGGCTGAGGCAGTGACGGGATATTTAGGATGGCCACAGCAGGGGGAAGGTGCTTGGAGGTCTGGAGCAGCTCTCCTATGAGGAAAGGCTGAGGAAATTTGGATTGTTCAGCCTGGAGAAGAGAAGGCTCCATGTTGACTTTATCGTGGCCTTTCAGTCCCTACAGGAGCTGGAGAGGGATTTTGACAAGGTCAGGTGGTGACAGGATTGTGACAACCAACAAGGGGCAAGGCTTTAACCTAAAAGAAAGTAGGGTTACATTAAATATCGGGAAAAATTCTTCCCTGTGAGTGTGGTGAGGCCCTGGCACAGGTGCCCAGAGAAGCTGTGGCTGCCCCATCCCTGGAAGTGTCCAAGGCCAGGTTGGACAGGGCTTGGAGCAACCTGGGATAGTGGAAGGTGTCCCTGCCCATGGCAGGGGGTAGGAATTGGATGATTTTTGTCGTCTTTTCTAACGTAAACCATTCTGTGATCCTATGATACACATGGAGCAAAGTTCCAGGGAAAATCAGACTTTAAAGGAGACAGACTTAGGGAAGGACCTTTCAGCTTTTCAGGGATGCAGAGATCTGGGACTGGAAACAGGTATCAGGAGCCTGTGTAGTGTTGTAGATAATAAAACAGGGAAGAGCAGACAGATGGCACCTTCCACGTGTCTCAGCCAGCTGGGCAAGGACTGAAAGGATGCAAGGAATTCTGTCAGCTCCAGCTGAAGGGAAAAACAAGTGGCAGAGCCTGGTTCGCAGTCAGAAATTAAATTTGGGGTTGCCTGCACTCGGGAGAGGAACAAGGTGAGATAATGATAACAATTCTTGGTGATTTGTAATCAAAGTCCTTCACAACAAGAAAAACATTGAGGTTCTGGAGAGAGAAGGGCCACAGAGATGGGGAAGAGTCTGATGAGAGCCTGAGGGAGCTGGGGGGACTCAGCCTGGAGAAAAGGAGGTTCGGGGGACCTTCTGGTTCTCCACAACTCCCTGACAGGAGGGTGCAGCCAGGGGGTGTTGGTCTCTTCTCACACGTAAAAACTGATAGAACAAGAGGAACCAGCTCCGGTTGCACCAGGGGAGGTTCAGGTTGGATATTTGGAAAAATTTCTTCACTGAAACGGTGACCAAGCATTGGAACAGGCTGCCCAAGGAAGAAGTGGCATCACCATCCCTGGGAGTGTTAAAAAAAAAGAGGGAGATGTGGCGCGTGGGGACGTGTTTTAGTGATGGCCTTGGCAGTGCTGAGTTAACAGTTGGATCAGGGATCTTGGAGGTCTTTTCCAAGCTTACTGAGTCCATGATCCTAAGACAGATCCTGGATGCAGTGTCCCCTGCAATGTGGCAAATGTGGCACTGCTGGGGCTTATTTGGATGGGACTCCCTGGAGGCAAGAGCAGAGCTCAGAGGGTCATTGAACAAGAAATTTGGGTTTTCTGGGGGGAAGCAGAGCACTACAGAGCCTTTGGTCTGTGTTCTGATCTCACAGCATTCCTTTGCTGAAATCCATGATGTTATCCCAGCAAACCCTGGCTTTATTGCATGTGGCAAGGTGTCATTATGGGCTGTCCAGTGTAACAGAGGGGCAGTGGATCTGACAGGTTCAGATCAAAGAACCCTGCCCTGGCTCAGAATCCCGGTGTGTCTCACTGAGTGTCACCTCTCTGCTTTTTTTTTTTTGCAATTATTTCAGTATGACGCAGCTGTAAAACCCAAAGATGCTTAAACCCCGGTAAAAGCTAATCTGTGGTCTATTTGCAGGAGGGGTTTATAGATTGGGAAGGTTTTAGCATTTCAGAGATGCATCTGTGTAGAATTAAAGTTGCCGCTGTCAGCATCAAAGAGCTCTGAGCTGCTGAAGGAGGCTCTGAAGGTGGCTTTTGCATATTGACAGAATCTTTTTCAAGTTCAAATTTTTCCCTTGGATGTAACGGGAGAGGGGGAGCTTGTGAAGATCAGGATTGGCAAGTCAGGACTGGGTATTGGTTTAAAAAACATCCAAAGCAGTACAAAGTCAAATAAATAGGTTTTTCACCCCCTTTATTCTACCATTTGCTGCTGAGGACCCCACTGGAACTCAGGCCCCATCTTCAGCTCGCCCTGAGAAGGCAAAGAGCAGATAACAGGGATTAAAGTGACAACAAAAGAATGTTTTCTCTTTTATGTATGTTTAGGTTATAAAACGATGGAGTGTTTCTTCTGGTGGCAGTGATAAAACAAACCTTAGCGTAAGTCTGGCTTCCATTTTCATTGAAGAGCATCCTGGACCCATCCCAGCCCCTTCCATGACACGAATCCAAACACATTCCTGCCCCAGCAGAAAACTCCTCGCCTTGTGGGCCTGACCAAGGTCATCAGGATCCTGGAACAGCCCAAACCCGTTCTCATCCCAGAGCAGAAGGGAAATTTCCTGGGTCTGGTCCATCTGCCTGCATTGCTGTTGTCTCTGATTTCCCTTTTAAATAAACAACCACAAAGTCAAGCTCCCAAGTCTCTGTCCAAGCCTGGCATTTTCCCAACCTCTCCTGGCAGCACTTCCCGTTGTCCTCAGTCCTTTCCAAGATACGATGCTTTTCCTAATCTTCTTGCTGTTCCTCTCTCTTTCTTCATCTCCAAGGTCAGGAAAGTGCTGATGAAACTGGAACTAAATGTCTGCATAGGACAGACATCCTGTGGGGATTCCTAGGAATGGCACTGGCCATTTTTAGGGGTAGTTTGGGGGTTGATTTTAATGTAAATGCCACCCCCGCTCTCCTCCAGCACACTTAGCCTGTCACATTAAACACACATTTCCTTTCACATGAACTCCTGAATTGTCAAATATAAAGGAAACAACAGAAGAATGGGATAAAAGAACAGATCTTCTGTCTCTTTAGGAAAATGGGTTGAAAATTCAACCATTGCATTTATTTACTGTTGATAATTTCTCCAGCTTCAGTGGTAAAATATGATTTTTATAACCCCCTTTTTAGGGGGGTTTCAGCCAAGACACAAAGGTTTGTACAAGCACCTGTGTTCCTCCTTTTTAAGTGTCCTGACACAAGGAAACTTGGGATAAGTGTTAGTGCTGTGTACACTGGGAAGACAAAGAAAAATGTCCTTTGCTCACAGACCCAGAGTAGTTACTGGCAAAGCTGGAAATATAATCAGGGACTCATTAAGGTCATTAAGAATCATTAAGGTTGAAAAAGACCTCTAAGATCATCAGGTCCAACCATTAACCCACCACTAAACCACGTCCCCAAGTGCCACAACTAAAAATTCCTCCCAGGATGTGAGTCTGCCGCTGCCCTGGGAAACCTGTCCCAATTCATGTCAGCGCTTTCAGTGAAGAAATTTTTCCTAATTCCAACCTAAACCTCCCCTGGCATAATTTGTGGATATTTCCTCTTGTCCAGTCACTTATTACCTGGGAAAACAGAATGACCCCCACCTGGATACAGCCTCCTTCCAGGCACTTGTATGGAATTTTAAGATGGAGACAGATTTGGGGATGAATTCTCCTCTTCCATCAACCCGCGGCCCAGGAGTCCTAATCCACATTCCACTGGGATTAGGGTGTCCCCTGATCAGCTCCCTAATGAGTGGGGCTGCTGTGTCTGAGGTGGGCAATTATGGGAACCAGGATATTGCCTGGAATATCAGGCAGGTCTGAATCCTGCTCCTGTTCCAGGCATTCCCAGGAATGTGGCACTGGCGTTCGCTGCAATTATTTTGCTGGAAACCAAAGCACATTCCTAGTGCTGAAATAAGTTGAGCCTTGCAGTAAAGAATTGGCCTTCCTTGTGGAATAAACATGGATTTTTCCGTATTTTCTTTTCCCAGTTTATTACATAAAATCTATTCCATGTGACACGTAGTTTCTTCTATCTGTGCCTCAATATAAAATGCTCCCACTGGAAGCACCCTCAACTATTCCTGATTAAAATCCCATTGTCCGTGTTAAAAACACACAGGACCACACATCCAGGTGGAGTTCAAGCCTTGGCCACCTCATCCCTGCAGCAGAGAAATGTGGTCACACTCAAAATGGCTTTAAGCTGAAGGAGGAAGATTTAGATGGGATATTAGGAAAAAATTCTTCCTTGTGAGGGTGGTGAGGCCCTGGAATGGAATTCCCAGAGAAGCTGTGGCTGCCCCATCCCTGGAAGTGTCCAAGGCCAGGTTGGACAGGGCTTGGAGCAACCTGGGAGAGTGGAGATGTCCATGGCAGGGGGTTGAATGATATTTCAGGTCCCTTCCAACCCAAACCCTTCTGTGATTTTTGGCTGTATATTTTTGGCTGTATGGACTAATCTGGGATGTAGACACTATTTCCCAAAGTTAATTTTTCCATGCTAGGCAATTAATACAGGAACAGGATGACATCCAGCAAGATCTGATGACTGCAAGTTGAAAAGTCAGGTTTTTAATGCACTGATAGATCTCTGTATGACCTTACCATGATCCTGGCAGCTCCCTTCCAACTCTGGATATTTTGTGGTAAATTTTTTCTCCCTTGCAGTTGTCAGCTTTGGGTGAGGCAAGAAAGGTGGAGAAGATTTTTTTCCTTTCTCAGAAGGAAGTTTCAGGGTTGTAGCCAGGACATTTTTTCTGCTGTTATGCTGGAATTTGGGACAGATTTTCTCCGTCCACCTGAAGAGACTGAAGAATCTAAAAACAGCATCTCAGGAGCAGCTGGTTTGCTGTGCTCCCCCTCCTCCCAAACCTGTGGAGGTTTCACACTGTTGCCCTTCCATTAAATCCCAGACCAAAGTGGAAGCTGGTGTAGTCCCTGAGCAGAAAACTGAATGAGCTGTGTGTGTTGAATATTTATCCCCTTGACAGCTTATTTGCAACCAGGAAGCATGAAAGGAACCAAAGACTTGGAGACAACCACAGCAGGATTTGCATCAAAATACCCAGCCACCCACACCAGGCATCCTGATTAAAATTTAAAGCTCTCTTGGTGTCTGGGATGCACCAAACCCTCATTTTTAAGGCTGCAATAAGCAGTGAGTGGCTTCCACCTGGATTATAGATCTCTCTTTCCAGCAGCTTTAAGGGATATTTTGCTGCCCAAATGGATGTAGATTGGAATGTTAGCTTGGTACTGACTCAGAGTTCTTCCTTCCTAATCACTCCCATCACTTTGACTTGTTCTTTACCTCCCCAATTGCTACCAAAAAAAAAAAAAAAAAAAAAAAAAAAAAAAAAAAATCCCATTGTTGGAAACCTTGCTGCAAGTTTGTTTCTCCCTTTCAAAGCCTGACCTTTGCCTGGCAGACTGCAGGCTCCACCATGCAATTTCTTTCCCTGTTTCCTCCTCTAAATACACATGGTTACCAAGGTCTGAATTCTTGTAGCTGAGAGTTCTTCACATTAAAGCAGGGTAGGGGCTACTTTCAAGCTGCTTTGTAGTACACAGGAAATGTTTTTGCTGTGCAGATCTGTATCCTCACGGTTTAACATCTCCAACACTGCTGCTCCCTGGGAGTTAATTGCTAAAGAAATTCCAGTGCTTGGGCTGGACATTGACAGGGGTCTATGGTTTTGTAGGCGTTAAAAAAGGCAAGGTTTTGCTTTGATAGCAATGGAAGTGACGTTCCTGCCTTCCCCCTCAACGGGAGTCCTTTGATCCAGCTCCATTAGAGAAGCTGGAATCACATCCATATCCCTCTTTTCTTGCCAGCACCTGGCTTTGCATTCATTTTAAACCGCAGCTCTTTACTTGTGCTGAGGTCAGCGCTGGACAGAGCTCAGCGAATTCCTCGGATTTTCTCCTTCTTGTTGACGAGCTCCCTGCTATGTTCAGCTCCCTGCAGCTGGAATGGCTTCTGCTTTGGCTCCTGTCCTGGAGCTCGCAGGCAGGATCTGGACTCAGTTTATAATTCATAGGATCACAGAATCACAGAATGGTTTGGTTGGAAGGGACCTGAAAGATCATTTCATCCCACCCCCTGCCATAGGCAGGGACACTTTCCACCATCCCAGGTTGTTCCAAGCCCCATCCAGCCTGGTCTTGAACACTTCCAGGAATTGGGAATCCACAGCTTCTCTGGGAAAAAAACACAGCTCTCAAATCCCGTCCCAAATCTCTGTTGGTCCTGAAGAGCACCAAATCCCACTCTAAAAAGGTATGAAGTTTTTTCTGACTTTTCCTTATTTCCTTCTGGACAGTTTTTCTGTCTTGATTCCTCACTTTCTCTTCTCACAATGAGATTTTTCTTCACTTTTCTCTTTGGATATCTGGAGATTTGTCCGTTCCACTTGCTTTGGAGTGCTGGCGGAATGGTGGTGAGAAAAAAGGACCATGTAGTGGGCGTGGAGTCACAGCACAAGAGCAGAGGGTTTTAAGATGACAGAGGGCAGGTTTAGATGGATTTTAGGAACAAATTCTTCCCTGTGAGGGTGCTGAGGCCCAGAGAAACTGTGGAAATGTCCAAGGCCAACTTGGATGGGGCTTGGAGCCTTGGTCTAATGGAAGGTGTCCCTGTCCGTGGCAGGGGGGTGGAATTAAATGGTTTTTAATGTCTCTTCCAGCCCTGATTCTGTAATTCTGTGATTTTATGAATATTGATCCCTACTGATGGCTGTGTGTCTGTGGTGTACTCTGCTACAGGAATTGGAAAATTCCAATTCTGCTACAGGAATTTGAAAATCAGGAATCTGTGCTCTCCTCCTGTGTGTCCCTCTGCAAGGAAAGCTCCGTTTATGGGAAGGGTGTCTCTGTGCCACATCTTTAATCCTCTCTGCACAGCTTAAAGGCAAATTTTAACAGACCAATTAGTGCAGCTTTTATAGGGAGGAGCTCTGCATAGAGTTCGATAATTACCGCAATAAATTCTGTTATGAAAGTGACGTCAAATCTTAATTCAGTCAGCCATAAACCATCTGCCATCTCCCAGGTACCCAAACACACCATCAATCAGAAATCACCTCCTCCTGTAGGTCATCCAACACCTTTTATCCCAAGAATTAGGGGACAAAATCTGTCCCAGAGAAACCGCCTGTTCCCTGTGTCCTCTGCTCCAACACCAGGCAGTGGCCACCAGCACATGGAAACTCCTGGTTTTTTTTAGACTCTGAAGTCTAAATAATTATTTATAGAATCTCAATAAAAGATCCTATGAAAAATCATGCTTTGGGTGCTCTTGATCCCCTCCTGAATCCCCTGTGAGGCAGCCTTAAATGTTTCAAGCATTTTAGGGAATTTAGTCCTCCAGGTGGGCTCTTCACAGGTCATAAGCATTGTCCCAAAAAAGATTGGGATTGGACCAGCTGGATAAACAGCAAGGATGCTCTGGAAAACTGCCTGTTACTCGTGCTGGTGGGACCACAGGTTTTCTGTGCAGCCTTCAGCCTTTTCAGGAGTCAGTAAAAGACCTCCTTGATCCAGAGCCTGTTCACCTTCAGTGGTGTGGCCTCGCTAGAATTTGTCTCACAGCCACCCCTTCAGGCTGAATGAACTTCAGACAATATAGGAGCAGAAGACAAATTTTTATTGCCCAAAAAATGCTGGATATTTCAAGTTTCCTAACTGATTTTCAAGTTAACATTACAGATTATTTTGGGGTTTTTTTTTGGTTTTTTTTTTTTTCAATTTAATCTAATGAAATACTGAACAAAGTCAGCTGGTTCCTTTTATTTTGCTTTTCTCCTAAATGAAAAAAGAAAAGAAAAGAAAAAAAAAAGGCATAATCTTTGTAGTTCAGTAGCATAAAATGAAAGAACTGCAGCTATTTGTTTCCAAGAAGGAAAGGAAAATTTATCATTCTCTAAAGCAACAAGACAGCTTTCCCATTTTCTAATCACTTTTCATCTGCATTGATCTGAAGATGGATTAGACGAGCGTGAGCCACATTTATCTTTCAAATTCCGTGCTGTACTCTCTGAATAACTTCATCCTGGTCCTCCAGTCATCAGTGTCGTGGGGAGAGACCATTTGGGTCATGGAATATCCTTCAAGCTGACACCAGAGGCAAGGAAAACAGCATGGGAATGGCTGGTTCCAGGGGAGTTATCACCCAGAGCTCAGTGGAAAGCCCTGAATTGCTCTTCGGGTTATTCGGGGTAACCATAAAAACTGGGTATTAAAAAGTGAAAACGAACAAAACCAAACAAAACCCCCACAAAAGGAACCCAGGGAGGTGCAGCTCGAGCAGCCTGAGCATTTCATGGCCTTTTTTCCCACTCTGGGATCCAGCACAGGAAGCACATGGAGCTGTTGGAGCACCAAAATGATCAGGGGGATGGAGCAGCTGCTGTAAGGAAAGGCTGGGGGAATTGGAATTGTCCAGCCTGGAGAAGAGAAGGCTCCAGGGAGAACTTAGAGCCCCTCCCAGTGCCTAAAGGGACTCCCAGAGAGCTGCAGAGGAACATTGGACAAAGGTCTGGAGTGCCAGGACAATGAGGAATGGCTTCAAACTGAGAGAGGGCAGTGTTGGATTGGATATTAGGAAGAAATTCCTCCCTGTGAGGGTGGGGCGGCCCTGGCACAGCTTTTCCAGAGAAGCTGTGGCTGCCCCATCCCTGGAAGTGTCCAAGGCCAGGTTGGATGGGGCTTGGAGCACCCTGGGATAGTGGGAGGTGTCCCTGCCCTTGTCAGGGAGTGGAATGAGCTGATCTTTCAGGTCCCTTCCAACCCAAACCATTCTGGGATTTTGTGATGATTCTCTGAAACCCCAGGGTGGGAGGTACCTTCTCACCACCATCACATTCCCATCCCCACCACGAGTCCAGCACAGGTGACTCCTTGCAGTTTCCCAGGACCAGTTTGAGCAGAAGGATGTGTGATTTATCCCAATGCACTTTGCCTCTGCCTCTGTCAGAGTTTTGGGAGTTTTGCTGGCACTGCATCCCAAATATCCTTTATCCTAAATCGTCTCCCTCCACCGTAAAAATCTGCAGCCAAAAATGAAATCACAGCTGAATGAAGGAGACTCCCAGTGCCACCAGGATGATGAACACCTCCAGTTTGCAGCTCCTTTTTCCCCAGCTCTGAGTCTTGATGCTCCCTCCTTTCCCACCCCTTTTGTTTTACTCCACCATCCTGGCACCAGGCAGAGACTGATAAACATTCCCCTCCTTCCCAGAAGCTCCTGGGCTGTGTCAGGCCAGAGTGATGGCTCTGTCCCTGGGAATTACTGGCAGAGCAGCCCCTGGTGCTTTCAGCCCCTGGCTGGGGCCAGTCCTGGCCGTCTCCACGGTGCCAGGCCCCGAGCCAGCCCCGGCGCCTTTTCCAGCCGGATTACACATCCCTCTCTCCAGGTTTTTTCTTTCTTTTCTATGCACAGCTCAGTTTTCCCTCCTGTCTGCAAGGATTGCTAAGACCCCACAGTGGAGCTGGAGGGAAATGCCAGGGTTGGGGCATGAGCCCAGGGGCTGTTTGTGTGCCCTGCTCGAGTGGCCAAGACCCCATAAAAACTTTTTTCCATATGGAGGGAAAGAAAAGGGGAGCTGTTCCCAGGAGCCTGCTACCAATTCCCAGGGTGCCTTGTGCCAAGAGGAGATTTTCTTTTGTCTCCCAGCATCCTTCCCAGAGCTCTGCCAGCCTGATTAACCTGCTCAGAGATCCCTGTGGACACCGAGTCCTCCTGCAGCCATCCCTGAGCCAGCGCCTCCCTCACTGCATCACCAGAGATGCCTTAATTTTTTTCTGAGAAATGGAAAACTAAAAGCAAGTCTCCTTTCTTCATTTCCTCATTTCCCAGAGCTCTTTTTTCATCTTCTAGCTGCAGATAAACATCTCAGGGGTTACTGAGCCTGCCACAGTCAGAGGTGGATAACCCATCACACTGATAAGGATGGTGGAAACCAGCACGTGGGGTCAGACCCAAGGCCACTTTCTGCCTCCTCTCCACGGCAGAGTAAAAAGGAGCTTGGAAAAAGAAAAGGGCAAGCCTGTGGTGCTGCATCTTGAAAAAGATCCCTAAAACTTGAGGAATTCGTGCTCAGAGATCCCTGATGCAGAGTGGTGTCACTTCACCGCGTGGCACCAAATGGATGCCAGTTTTGGGAATGTTTCCATGTACTTTTCAAGAGTTTGGGAGTTTCAGAATGAACAGAGAGCTCTGGAGAGCTGCTCTGGGGGTTGTCTGGGCCCTGTGTGCGGGAGCAGCTGCTGGGGTTCGCTCCTTGGTGCTGTGGAGTTCCTTTGTTGGAAGAGATGATCCCAATCCCCACCGTCAGGGATCCATTCCTGCTGTCCACAAGCCTCTGAGAGCTTCACAGATCTCTTCCACATCCAACCATCATCTCCTTTCAGGCCTAGAAGTGGTAGCCTGAAATCTTTCCTCCCACAGAACATTCTCTATAACTTTATCCATGGCTGGAAACTGGCCACCTTTATAATTTTCCCTTTATCCTCCTCTCAGGAAGCCCACGGAATGCCCAGAATATTCAGGATGCAGGTGCAGACTGGAGCTGTGCACTGCCATAATAACATTTTCTGTTTCATTCTCTCTTCCTTTCTTATTTATCCTCTTCCTAATAACCCACATCATTTAATGTCTAGGTTTTGAATAATTATTGTCACCCTCAGGTGTTGTTCCCCAGTGACAGGGCTGATCTGAGGCCGCTGCTGTAGATGTGAGCTCATCATTGTTTGATTTTGGGGATTTTTTTTTCCCTCATTTTCTGCTCCCTGCATGGATTTTCAGCTGCTCTTGCTCACTAGCCCATGACGAGGAGGGCTCTGAGGTTTGCTGCTCACGTTCAGGGTGCATGATCAGATCTGGGAGCATCCTCCCAGCATGAAGGAGAGGCTGAAGGTCAGGAGTGTGGCAGATGGAGAGATTGTTAAAGCAGGGATTGGCTGGGGGTAGAACCTGATGCTGGAGGTGGCCATAAATAATTCCAGCAAAAAGGGCTTTCGTTTGAGGGAGAAAATCAAATTATTTATGAACTTCATGCATAAGATCACTTCTGCTGGTCTCTAATAGAGCTGTGGTCATCAGCAGCTTTGAAACCTTGTGGCATTACAGCAGTTATGGGAGAAAAAATGTTTTTCATTGAACAAAATCTGTCCTAGCCAAGGTTTTTTCACCTTTTGGGAAACTTAATTTCATTCCAGTTTTTGCTTTCTGTGTGCTTTTTTTCTCTGTGTTCCTTCCTGCTGCATCATTCCAGGCAGACTGATGGTCTCCAAAAAACACTGTGGGTGGAAATTTCCCTTCAGGAAACTTCCAGCTTGTCTCATTAAGACCCACGCAAGAGTTAAATAGGTTCCAGTTTTTAGTTGCAGTGGTTCTAAAATAAATTCAAAAAAAGATAATTGAAGAAGTTAAGAATTTTATCACCTTTTCTGCCCTTTTAGTATTAATCACTGTTGTGTTATATCATGGAATAAAGTAAAAATAACTGCAGCAGCATAAGCAAAGCTCTGTATTGTAGAGTTTAATGAAAACTTCTGTGGATTTAAAGAAATTGAGTGTTTTACATCCTTCTGAGCGAGACTTTTATTAAACTTCATTTAAAAAAAATAAACCAGACAATAATTACCTTTAAAAGGACTTAAAAACTTATTTTTGTCCCTTTGAACGAAAGTAATTTCAGAATGTTTTCACTTCATTTTGAGATGTTGTACCTGGATTTTACATTCACCGCCTTCTAATCACCAAATGCTCTCACCCAGAGCCTTCTCCATGGGCATTTTAGGGTGCAGGACCGACCTCAGGCACATCTTATTTTTATATTAAAGTTTGGACAAGCAGAATTCGTGGCTTGGGTGATCCAATGAAAGCTGCCCCTGTAGGGATAATTCCACAGCAACTTTCCTGTCAGCATTGCAGTGTGGAGCTGGGAAAAACAACAGCCTTACCAAAATGTCTTAGGAAAGGACAAAATGAGAAGCTGAGGTTGCTGGATGAGCCTGCAGCAGATGGGAATTTGGGTTTCCTACAACGATCTCAGCGGCATCCTGGAGTACAGATGTGACCCCACAGTCTCTGTGTGGCTCCATCTCCCCTCAGTCAGTAAATTTTGGTGACAGCCCTGAGCTGTGACATGTCCTGGGCTCTGAGTCCCCTGCATGTCTGGCTCCTCACCTTCTCCACAGATTTTCTGTCCTTCTTGTCATCCTCCACAAGCTGCTTTCCTTCCACCCTTCCCACTTCTTTGGTAGGTGGCTCAAAAGGGCTCTGTCACATCCAGGGAAGCCTTTCCTTGCCCAGTGCTGGAGTGTTTTTGTGGGGATAATTAATTGTGAAATGCAGGACTGGTGCTTGGACGGGAGAAGTTGAGTGGAACAACGCATTTAAAACCTTTCCATACCCACTGAAGAACACACCCATTTTTTTCCCAGAGCCTTGTCTTGGTGGATATCAGCAGAAACTTGGAAAGAGATCTTCTGGATCGATATCCACGGCAGGATGCTGGTGGGAGGTTGGGTTGATAAAGCCTCCAAGGCTTGGTGTGGAGTTGATGGAAATGTTTTGAGCCTCAGACCTGAGCTCCAGCTCATCCAGCAGCACAGATTTGGCTCCCTGGTGGAACAGGGAGCAGGTTTTGCTGCAATTAAAGAGTCTATAAATAGCTGTGCTGCATAAGGAATCTCCATCAAATGCAATGTGTGTTCAGAAAGATCTCATTGTAATCTGGATTTCACAGAATGGGTTGGGTTGGAAGAGACCTTAAAGATCCTATAGTTCCACCCCCTTGCCGTGGGCAGGGACAACTTCCACTATCCCAGGTTGCTCCAAGCCCCATCCAACTTTTGAACACTTCCAGGGATGGAGCAGCCACAGCTTCTCTGGGCAACCTGTGCCAGAGCCTCCCCACCCTCCCAGGGAAGAATTTCTTCCCAATATCCAATCTAAATCCACCTTCCTTCAGCTTAAAGCCATTCCCCCTGTCCTGTTACTTCATCTGTGGAATTCTCAAAATCACACTTAATTTTTCCGTAGCAAAAACCTCAGCTGAAAGCTGAAATATCCAGGCATTAAGTGATGGAGGTGGCAGTGGGAAAAAAAACATTTCCTACCTGAAAATAGAGTTTTTACACCAAGTGTCATTTTCATTAACGCCCCACTTTATTTTGGATGAGAAGCTGCACAGAAAAAAAAATATTTGTTGATAAAAGAGGAGGTAAAATCATGGTATTCCTTGCGTTGGTACTAATCTTTCTTCCTTTCTTTCTCTCTCTCCTTTCTTACACTTTCCTCCTCCTGCAGCAAGAAAAACAGCAGACACCAAACAAGAGACCCTGGGAAGGCATCAGGAAAGTGCAGTCCCCACCATCATGGGTTAAAAAGGACATCGAACCTGTGGCACAGTCTCCCCTAGAACTAAAAACTGTAGAGTGGGAGAAAACAGGGGCCACCATCCCCTTGGTGGGACAAGACATTATTGACCTTCAGACAGAGGTCTGAGCGGAAAGGGAAGAAAAAGGACTTTTTTTTTTTCCGGAAAACAAACGAAACAAACAAAACAAAAAAAACACGTTTTAAAGAAATGATTAAATTAAATCGGAACCGAGCAAGAGAAGTGTTTGGTTTCTTTTGAAACCTTTGGTAAGATGGAGTAACTTTTGTATTGTTCTCAGCAGAGAGGGAGAAAATTACTTTATAGAGTATAGTAGCTGTAGGTTCAGGACAACATGAGCTTTCCCAGGCAGGACTGGAGGAGTGAGCCTGGAAGAGAGCGAGGAGGAGGAGGAGGAGGGTGGGGAGGGGCTGCAGGGGATGAGCCCTGCCAAGATGCTCTCGGGTCGCTGCCGCACACCAGGAGCCTTCCTGCTCCACCACGGGGAGGTGTGGAAGGACCAGCAGCCACCACAGAGGGCCCAGAAGATCGGGGTTGTTTGGGGACATCGAGAGGGGACACGGGAGCCCTCGAGGGGCGGTGGCATCCCTCGCTCCCCCACCTCTCCCTTGCCAGCTCATCCGAGAAGGAAGGAGATGGGACGCGCCAAGCAGTGGCCAAGAGGACATTGCCACTCCTGGGTGCCACACCACGACCTGGCAGAGCTCCCCGCGGAGTGGGACACGGTGGCATCGCCCGCGGCTCAGGCGGAGAGGTGACGTGGGGCTTCCTCCTCTCATCCCTCCCTGGCGGAGCTCCCGCACGGGAGGAAAGGACCAGCTCCAGATCTCCAAATCCTCGCCTCATCTCCAGGGAGAGGGTGGAAGGTGGTAGAAAACAAGACCAACAAGAAGAATGTAGGTCGTTGTCGTTGACTGTTAAATAGATAAACTCAGCACGGGCCTTGCAAAGGTCCTCTTGGCCTCATCCTTTTTTTTTTTTTTTGGTTCTGTTATTTGTCCTTGCTTTTGGACTCAGATTTATTCCAAGCTGCCCCTCCCTGGAAGGCAGAGAGAGAAAGAGGGAAAGACAGATCTGCCGCTGTACCTGGAGACATTGGTAAACAGAGACGTTGCCTTAGGACATTGAGACAAACTGACAACATGAATAACGTCCACTTGGAAACAAACAGACAAAAAAAAAACAAACAAAATAATCTATTTTTTTCCTTCTTCTTTTCTTTTCTTCAATAAAAAGAGAACTTGAAACCCGAGACCTTTCTTTTCTTTGGCTCTTGTCATTTCGAATGCCTTTCTGTGCCGTAGGACTGCGCAGGCATGGGGTGAGGATGCCACCTGCTGAAGGTGGAAGGCAAGTTGCTCCGTGGAAAGTTTGGGATGGTGGGAACACACAGCCCTTCCTGCTGGCTTGCAATGTTTTGTTTTGCTTTATTCAGTTGGGGTTTTGGGTATTTTTCCCCTCTCCTGGCTCCTCTCCTCCCTCCCCTCTGCCCAGAGCCAGCAGCAGGTTCGTGGTCCTACAAGAACGAAGAGGTGGAGCTGATCAGGAGAGTAGGACGTTCCTCCTCATAAAATGTCTTTTCATTTCACCATGAAAAAAAAATAACTATTTCAATTTTTTTTCATTAAACATTTCTCAAGGTTGTTTACAAGAAATAAGGTATCTCCATTTCACCCCAGAAATATTGTGCAATACTTTTGTGATTAAAAAATATAACACTGACATGACACACAGACTTTATTTTTTCTGTTATTTTTAGCGTTCCCAGCACTCTGGCTGATGTTTGGAAACAACTCTCTCAGTTTTGGAGATGGGTGGAGACAGATCTCTGGTTGTGAGCGGCCAGATTGTGCCAGACAGCAGCAAAGCCTGAACAGGGTCTGAGTTATTACTGTGCTTGGGTCTCCCTTAAATAAAAAAAAACCAAATCCCACATTTTTAGGGTAAAATGACCAATGGGTACCAGATGCAAAGAAATCACTGCCCCCAACTGTGCTTTCCCCACGGGGAGGTGTTGCTTGATGTGACAACATCTCTGCTTTGACTTCCCTTTGGGCCACCTGGGTGATCTCCAAGGACAGTGGCATTTATTTTGCCATCAGCTGTAGGATATGAAGGATGAGAAGGAAAACTTAAATAAATCCAAATAGTAAAAAAAATAGAGAAAGTGGTTACTCATAAAACTGTGATATTATTGTTCAATTTTAGCTTATTCTATGAAACAGGAAAGCACAAAGGCCTCCCTCAGATGCCAGGTTGTATGATATTGTAATTATTATAATTACACATTATGAATTTTAGCATACAGATATCTTTCTACTGTGTTTTAATTATTTTTCTCTTTTTTTTTTTTTCTTCCCTTCCCCTGCCCTGACCAAGCCTGCCCTCCTCACTCCAACCTTCCCCGCTCACCCATTCACTCCAGCCACCTTTGCAGGACATTAATGATGTTATGTAATTACGGAGATAAATGTTTGTTTAAGAACTGTTGATATTCGACTTTCTCTGCTCAGCTCCTCCGGTTAATCCCTGCCCTCCTTCCATGCCTTCCCCTCCTTCCTCTCCATGTTCTTCAACACTTTTTTTTTTCCTTCTGTACAGTTTTCAGAGCACAAAATGAATGTGTCTTATTTCTAATAAAAGAGGTGGAAACTCCAGCCCTGTCTGCTTTTTAAAAGCGCCCCTGCCTGCGCCCCACGTGTGCTTTGCATCGTTCCTGGGGGCTGGGAAACCTCTCTTGGCCACACAGTTGCCAGCTGGGCTCTCAACTCTGGGAGAGTCACAACACAGGGCTGAATTGACCCAAATTTCAGCTTTGTACCTTCTTCACACCTCTAAAAATACATCCCCCTACAATTACATTTGCAGGACATGAGGAAACCCCTTTTCTGTGCAGTGCAGCTTGTTTTTATTTAGGTTTCTCAAACCCAAAACCTGATGTGTCCTTCCCAATATCGTAGGATGTGAAGGGCTGAGGTTTAACACAGGTCTGGCAGCATTTCTGCCTCAGGGCAGGGATGTGAGGTTGAAGTTTCCAGTGGGGCCAGGGTAATGCTGATGCCACCCTGCCCACATCCCCACAAAGCCAATCATAGAATTCCAGAATGGTTTGGGTTGGAAGGGACCTTGAAGATCATCTCATTCCAACCCCAATGGGCAGGGACACCTTCCACTATCCCAGGCTGCTCCAAGCCCCATCCAACCTGGCTTTGGGCAGTTCCAGGGATGGGGCAGCCACAGCTTCTGTGGGCAGCCTGTGCCAGGGCCTCCCCACCCTCACAGGGAGGAATTTCTTCCTCCTACCCTGTCTAAATCTACCCTGATTCATCTTAAAATCCTTCCCCCTTGTCAGATCCCTCATGCCCTCGTAAGAAGTACCTCTCCATTTTTTGTGTTGTGCCCCATCAGGTATTGGAAGACTCAAAGTCACCTGGATCTCCCTGGCAACACCTGCATGACCAGGCAGACTCTGAGCAGGAGCTTGGCTCAATACACAGGGGTTTAAGGATATCACTCATAAAAGGTGACAAGAAATTAATTGAGCAACAAAATTACTCAGTTCCTTGGTGCTTATCCTTGAATGGCTAAAATCTTCCAGAAAAAAAGTATCCTTATCTCCCTGACTCTGCTCCATCACCTGTTAGATTTTAGGATTATAGGCAGGACTACAGCAGGCCTAAAGCTTGGGAAAAAGGGTTCCAGGACTGCTGCTGTCCAGAGCCTTCATCCAAAGCCATCATGGCTCAGTAAGTCCTCAGATGTAATGACTTACCTTGGCCTGGCTGAAATAACTTGGATGTCCTGAAACAGCTGGAATGACTGCAGAGCTGTGGGGCTGCCTGGAGCCTCTCAGCTCATTCCCCCCTTCCCTGAGCCATGATCCAACATTTCATCAATCAGCAGCACTCGGTGAGTCCCAGGCCTTCTCCATCCTTCCTGCGGATGTCTTTCTCCCCCTACATCTCCTCTTCCATAATCCTTGGTGGACTTGGCAATGCTGGGTTGGACTTGGTGATTTTAGAAGTCTTTTCCAACCAGAAGGATTCAGTGATTGTGCAGCTTTAGCAGCCAGAAAGGAAATATCACCAGGCACCTCATGAGGTGAGGGCCTGGGAGAGCAGGAGAGTCCAAACCTCGGATCACTGGTGTAGAACAGGATCAGGAGGTCCTGCTGCTGCCCACCAAAGACGGCTGGAAGAAGACAGCACTTCTCATTCTGTCATGGGACTGTAGATAACAGCACTGCCGGAGGTGGGGATGCAGGAGATCGGTGTGGTTTTGGTTATTATGTGGTGGGGCTGCAAGGGATGGTCATTGGATACTTCAGCTTGGAAAGAAACTCCTGAGGTTCCCCTGAACTGTCCTGAGTCCCTGTGATTCTGCCTTGGAGCCACCCCAGGCTCTAGTCATAAAAAAGAGAGAACTCCTGTACACCTGGGGACATCGCAGCCTTCCCGTACTTAAAAGGGGCTTAGAAAAATGAGGGAGAAGGACTTTTACATGGAAATATGGTAAAAGGACAGAGGGAATGGTTTTAAACTAAAAGAGGGGAGATTAAGATTAGATATTGGGAAGAAATTCTTCCCTGGGAGGGTGGGGAGGCCCTGGCACAGGTTTCCCAGAGAAGCTGTGGCTGCCCCATCCCTGGAAGTGTCCAAGACCAGGTTGGATGGGGCTTGGAGCAACCTGGGACAGTGGAAGATGTTCTATGGCAAGGGGTGGAATGAGATGATCTTTAAGGTCGCTCCCAACCCAACCCATTCTCTAACTCTAAATTCACCATCACCTCCCATGGATAAAGCAAAGCAATGCTATGGATGTGGATAAATGGTACATTGCACATGCAAAAAATCCGAAGTCTTGGTTGCTACACTGGGAAAAGGTGGCTGTGCTGGAAAATTGTGAAGACTCTGAAAATGGAAGAAAATGAAAAATATTTTTCCTGGACTGCTCTGATGGATTCACTCAGCCCCTTGACCAAAGCAGCAGTAGTTTGGTCCAGAACCCAGAGGAGGTGAAGCCTGAGCTGTATCCAGGCCAAGAACTCCTCCAGGAAAACCACAAAGGAGCAGAGTGACACAGTGAGCATCGATGCACAGGAACTTGGAACACTGATCAAAGCACGAATAGCAGGTGGCTTTTCCAAGGCTCATTTGTCAGGGAACAAAGAAACTGTGGGCAAAAGGGGTTCCATTCATACATTTCCATTTGATACAATTTGACTCTGAACCAGCTACTTTATTCCATAAATATGGCACCTAAATGAGCCTTCTATGAGCTGTCATGGCAGTGATCTCCTCCTCTGGAGCTGGGATGCCTCTCAAGGTTGCTTCTCAAGGCAGAGAGACCTTTTTCCAACATTTGGATGAGTCCTCTTTGAGGTGTCCCTGAATTCCAACTGCACTGAATGCCAGGTGAGTCGACCCTGGAGCAGGGAGGTTTGAGATCAGATTTGAATCTCAAGGTTTGAACCTCAAGGTTTGAGATCCCTGACTGAGAGATCCTTCCTTGTCCTGGAGGGACAGATCTTTACTTGTGGCAGATCCTCAATAGGTTGCTGATATCAAGCTGAATTAATAATAATATCACATTACCAACCTATTAATTATTTTCAACTTTGTGTGGAAAATTCCATTAGACATAAACCATTGCCCAAATCTGAGATTAATACTGGGCCTAGCTGCACCTTGGCTCCATCAGGAGTTTAGACAGCAAGGGGGGCCACTCTGAAATTTGTGACTCAGTGAGAGGATCTCCTTTACCCTTTTGTGTCTCAGATCTCTCTGTAAATCCTTCTGGTTTGATTCCAACTCAATTTTCCTTTGTGCGTTTCTTCCATATATTAAATAACAGTGAACCTTTCTTTTACAGCATCTCATTAACCCCACTTTTGCTGATACCTTTTACAATGGTCCTCTCAGTGATCTAAATCACCCCTTCACTACAGCTGCTCACACAGGAAAAGGCCCATGTGGAGCAAGACAACATTCCTGGGGGATTTTGGACCATGAGGTTTTTCACTGCAGTCTCTCTCTTTTGAGGCTCAGGGGAGTGCTTGGGCTCACTACAGCTCCTGTCTGAGGTGTCCAAGATGAATTAAAGCCTGAGGTGAATATCTGTTCCTGAGCTCCTGTTGGGACAAGATCTAAACAGAGACAAAAAGGAAGATGACTGTTGGGTCTTTTTCCTTCATATTTTCCCCAACCCACCCGTAGAAGGAAAAAGTCAGCGTCCTCAAGGATCCATGTGGAAGACATCTCCAGGTGCTTGTTCACTCAGATCTATTTTCAGTCATGATTTTCCAAAAAATTCCCAGAGCACTCAGGTGGGCCTTGCTGATCTCCTGTGTCCCAGAAAACACAAAAATTTTTAAAAAAAAAGGGGGAGGGATGGATTTTACACATTAGTAAGGAGTAACACATCTTCTGAAGAGGGCTTGCAGCCACCACGATGGCCAGAGGAGCTGTGGCAACTCAACAGGGGAAGTCACAAGACCACCCTCCTGAATAAAGTCCCCACCATCCAGCTGTCTCATAGATGTTTGCTTCTTTGAAAAGCCGTATTTCTTGGCTCCTGAGGAGGTTGCAAGAGCCCTTTGAACTTCTAAATCAGGAAAGAAAGGACAGATGTTGGATTTTGGAAGGAAACAGAGGACAGATGATCCTGATGGTCAGCTCTAAGAAGAAACCCTTCCAGTGCCTAAAGGTGCTCCAAGAGAGCTGGGCAGGGACTTTGGACAAGGGATGGAGTGACAGGACACGGGGAATGGCTGTAAACTGAAGGAGGGCAGGGTTAGATGGGATACTGGGAAGAAATTCCTCCTGTGAGGGTGGTGAGGCCCTGGCACAGGTTGCCCAAAGAGGTTGTGGCTGCCCCATCCCTGGACTCACTCAAGACTATTTGGACACGGCTTGGAGCAACCTGGGATAGTGGAAGGTGTTGCTGCCCATGGCAGGGGGCTGGAATGAGGTGATTTTTAAGGTCCCTTCCAACCCAAGCCATCCCATGATTCCGTGATGATTTATGATTTATGCAATACACAGCAGGATGGAGGCTGCTATTTTTTCTCCTCTCTAATGGAAAATGTGAGCTTCAAAGGCACAGAAATTCAAAATTAAAATACAACACTTCGCGGCAGCACTTTGACAAGTGACCTCTCCAAAGGTGGGGCAACGACCAAAGAAAATTATGCAAATGTTGGGAATGATTTGAAAGGAGGAGAGAAAGAAGGAGGCAAATTCTGCAGGAAGTACGGGAAGTGCAGGGGAGTTTCTGTTCAGGAAAAATAATTAAATTAAAAGGGAAATTGTCCTCTCCTGTTCTGTGTGGGTTGAGGTTTTCAGGGAATGATCAATCAAAGAGTTGCTTAATGTATACCAGGAGTACCTTGGCTTTGATCAATTGTCTGAAATAATTGGCAGCTTTTTCACATTATCTCCTGTTTGTACCCATTATTGATATTGTAACTCAAGCTTTGAGGCTTCGGCCAACTCAGGCTTCCATCACTCGTGGGTGTTTTGCATTTCCATGGGGAATAAGAGGCCATGTCCTCTTCAAAGGGTTGGCAACCTGCTGGAAATACGGGAGCATGGAGGAAAAGTGGAGGAGCTTGACTTGAACACAGAAAATTCAGCATCAGAGGGAAGGACTAAATGCTGACCATCTGCTTCCCCCACAGAAAGCCCTTCAGGCCAAGCCATGGTACCACTTGATGTGTGAAATCCTCTCAGCCAGTTTTGCTGAATTTTCTGGAAAGGGATGAAGGCAAGGAAGGAATTGCTGGGTCTCAGTCTCTGCCTATGAATTAAACTCCCTTCTGACTCAAGATCAGAGAACTATAGAATAAAAAATGGCCTGGGCTGGAAAAAACCTCAAAGATCATCTAATTCCAACCCCCCCCCACCATGGACAGGGATGCCTGAGATGGGGAAGGGTTGGCATTTCAGGGCTGACAGTTATTGTTGGTTATCAAAATTAAGTGATTGAAAAGATTGGCCTCGTTGGTGTTCTCACTGCGAATCAGCTTGGTGTACAAAAGCTCATCCCTGTTCAGTGTCAGACAGGGCTTCAGACCCATTATAAGAATTAGTAAAGACAAGAGGAAATGGAAAACAGTTCACACGGCACAGATAGTCAGCCAAAGAGTTCTTGTCCTTAGTATTTATTTGTCTTCATTAAATAAAGCAGCTGATTTCCCTGAGCTTAGGTCTGCGATCAGAATAATTTGTCTGTTTTCAGCAAAACCTCTCAGTGTGGTATTAGTGGAAAAAATTAATGTGAGTGGTGGATAAAATGGGTGCTGGAGGGTAAAAGACTATGATGGGAGTAGGGCATGAGTCAATAAAAATGTTCCTCGGTTTAAGCTGAAGATTTATTTAATGTTTTTAAATTTGAAGCCTTGGAACCAAAAAAAAAAAGTTGCTTGCCAATAAAAGTTTTGGAGGCAAAACTTTGAAGGATATTGTCAATACAGAGAAGGATTGAGACATCATCTGAGGAGAACAAGATTCCTGGTGAGAGCAGGGAGAGGAATGGATCAACATTCCATAGAACCAAGCTCAGCACGGAGCTGCTGCTTCAGCCTGGGAGGCTCGACAGATGGCAGAGACAGGGAGAGAGGCTTGGATGCTTCCAGGACAATCCCCAGTCAGGGAAAAATAAAATGTCAAGCTTGGGGTGTACCAGGAAAGGTCTTTCCAGTAGCAGTAAAGGAGAGGGGATGATATTTTGCAAGGACGTGGTGAAATTCCTTTGGAACTTTGGGTGTGTCCAGGCACTGAAGGGTCCTGAGGTTATCCAGAGGGTTATCCTGGGGTTCTCACCATTCCTGATGGTGAGACCAGCACAACCATGGACAGAGAAGAGGGATTCCAGCTGGGAAGGAATATTTGAAACCCAGAGGAACCAGGACCCTGTGGTTGGGCTGAGAGAGTGGCTCCTTTAGTCTGTTTAAAGCACATCAAGAGGTTCAGGGCTGAATCCTTTAAACTGACAGATGCTGACAGTGAAAGAGTTCCTGACTATAAAGATAGAAATGAAAAAAATTAAGATTGGAAGTTAGGATGTGATTCCTAACAGGAAGTGTGGTAATTCCGACCTGAGGGGGAGCTGGGAACATAAAAACATGGTTGGTTCGAGAGAAAATTTGAAGAATTTGTTGGTTCAACAAAAGGGTGGTAGAGACAGCCACACTTAGTGGGCTACAGGACAGGGTGTTCCTCCCGCCCCAGATCCATATTCCCAAATCTGGACATCAGTGGGGGAAAAGACATTTTCCCAGCAGGAATATACAGACATGGACAGCCAGGAGAGCAGAGCCTTTAGCAGCACCCCATAAACACACACGGCACTCACATAACCATGGACAGCATGGATGGCTCCACCCTCTTCTTCCCAGCCAACCAGAATTGAAATTGCAGGATATTAACACCCAAAATGTGTCTCTCCAGCTGCTGGGCTTGGTCTATCCAGCAGTTGCCCCCAGTTCTGAGTCTTTCCCAGTGTTTGGCATCAGGATCCTTGAGCTCCCAAGGCTGGTGGCCCCAGTCTCACAGGTGGCCCCAGATCTCCTACCCTGCTCCCAGCCAGCCTGACTTGCAGCAGATTGCATTAACACAGGCTCAAGGTAGAACTAATAATGCAAATCAGCATTGCAAATCATTAGGGATGACTTCCCCTAAGGAGACAGGACACTGTGGGGATCAAGGGCAGGGCTGGACCTTGACCTGCAGCCTGGGACGTGTGAATGTCCTTTGCCATTGATGCCCATTGCTGGTAATGAAGGATTTCTTTAAATTACTGTGTTCAAAAGAGGAAAGTGGTCCAAATTCGCCCAAAAAACATCTTTAGAATCAGTGGGTCCAGTCTAGACTCGGCAGTGGGTTCTCCTCTCTGTAGCTCATACTGGGGAATTCTTCCAGTGCCACAAACCACAAAAGTTGGCAGCAAGAAAGAATCCTGGGCAAAAATATGTGGAAAGAAGAGCTTCCCCAAAGACAGGACTGCCTTTAAAGATAGAAGTGCCTGGCTGCTCTGTAAGTTCCTTTTTTTTGTTTTGGTATTGATTGCTGGAAACTTGTCCAGGAATCCTGGAGAGTTATGGACTGGTGGTAATTACTCCAAATAACAACCCTTGCATACCAAACTTTTCACTGGCCTGTGGAAAGTCAGTGATTGTTAAAGATTGTTTGACAAGCAGAGGAAGGACTTTCTGTTCAAAGGAATTGAGCCTGGGTGTCCTCTGCAGAGAATCCAGAGGAGAAGACCCAAATTCATGCCCCTTTCTGCTTATCTGAATTCATCATCCCAGGGGTTGCTTGGAACAGCACCGTGTAGTGAGAGGTTCAAATTTCAACATCCAAACTGGAATTACCACTCTGACCCTTAAAAACCACATCCAAACTTCCACCCTGAATTTCTGTCTTTGTAATCCAGGACTTTTACACCATCAGCATCCTTCAGGGTAAGAATTCTTGTTCCTTTTTACTGTTCCCTCCCTCCCTTCAGAAGCTGTCACTGGGAGCAGAAGGGATCAAAATATTTTATTTAAACCTGGCAACGAATTAAGCACAATTCTAATTATGCTAAGAAAACAGACTTCTTGATCTTTCAAAGCTTTCCAGAGGCATCTTTCCTTTGAGAGATCTGGATGATTTTTACTTTGGTCTCTCGGGAATCATCCAGCAGGAGACAGGAAATAATCCAGGACCTTCACAGATCCATTTGACTCCCATCTTGTCCTCTGGACACGGGCAGGCTTGTGCCAGACTTGCCCTGTTCAGGTACTCACAGACTCACCCGAAAATGAAAATGGGATGTAAGTGGTGCCATTTCCTTGTCTTTCCAAGAAGAGCTATGAAGAAGGAAATCAGGGAACACCAGAGAGGAAAAGAAGGATGGAAGTTTCTTTTCCTCTCCCAGGCTTGACTAATTATAAAACTTCTTAGAAAGTCTCCTACTGGGCAGGTGAAGGACTGAGATGAAACAGCAGCTTAATCCACGGGGATGAACTCCATCAATGATCCAATTATTTAGGATTTTATATCTTTTGTGTCTCCGAGTCGGGCAATTCCCACGCCTGTGTGTAGAGACGGACAGCATTTCGCACCAGTGAATTTCGGGTGGGGGGAGAACTGCCGAAGCCTGCCGTGATTTACAAACGAAAGCCATTAGCATATAAATTGGTGCTGGAGGTTTGCGAGCAGCGCGGTCTCCCCGGCTTGGAGGAATCAGCGGGGCTGGGACTGTGGGGAGGAGGAAAATTAAAGTCTCTGCTCCTACGGCTCACTTTGGAGTGTGGGCAAGAGAAAATGAAAGTCGTTTTTTTGTGTCGGCTTTATTTATCTTTTATTATTTTTCGCTTGCTGCTGCTTTAATTTCTGCCTCCTTCTCTCTTCTCCTGTCACCCTTTCTCTCCCGTATGCTCACATGAGGTCTTGCATATCCATCCAGCCCTGCAGATCCTGGTTATTTCTCATTTAGCAAAACCAGTCCACATCTTCCTTCTTCTTTTTCCTGGTTGTTTTGTCTTTGTGTGCCATTCCCTTTTATCCTTTTTTCCTTGACCTCTCATCTTCTCCACCGTGTTTTTTGTTTTCCTGCTGCACTTCTCTCTCTCTGTTCCTCCTCCTTTTCTCTTTCTCGTGAGAAAACAAGCAAAACTCAACAAGCAGAGACTTTTGATTTCCCTGTGTGGTTCCAGTCATTTTCCTTTGTCTGTGCTCAGAAATGACTCTAAAAACGCACATTCTATACTCCCTTGAAACAAACTATTCTGTGGTGCCTTTCCTTGACCTGCAAAGTAGGAGGAGAAAAATCCTGCCTAGCAGCAATTTTCTGAGTAGAAAAGCAGATTCCTAAACTTGTGGAAGACTCTGGTCCAACCTATCTGCTGTTTCTGGGGAGCCCACAGTGTCCATTGCACGCCTTTTTCCCACCCTGTCTCCATCATTTCCAGGGATTCTGTGCAGCAGATTTTTCTCTCTCTGTTTTCCAGACGTTTGAGCACAAACATGGGAAAAGGATAATTTTGTCACCTATTTTCATCCTTGCTGGGGTCTTTAACTCACTCATCCCCTTCCCCTGAATATTTTCCACCCTAATTGCCAGTTCCCTGAATTAACCACCAGCTGATACCACCATCCTCTGAAATACCTGATTTAAAGCCATCCTTTCCACATTGGCAAGATTACTGGTAAAGATGCTTTTCCCCTGCTTTATCAAATGGGTCCAACTCCCTCTATTTAGTCCTGAATCCTGAAAGAGGGGCTTTCCTCTTAAAACACAAATGTCTCCTGCTTGGTTTTTATAAACAAAAGGATCAGGCTCCTTTTTTAGGAAACAGCCTAACAGGGAAAGCACAAAGAAGCTGTTGACTTCAGTGACCCCAAAATCTACTAGAAAAACTGGTTTTCTAACTCACTAAAGGATACAGACAATACAAATGTCCCAGGGCTTGCTCAAATCTCTGTTCAGGTTCATTCAGAAGGATGTAATTTAAGTTGTCCCTTAAAAAATTACCGATACAGAGGTTAATGCACTTAAGCCCCCAAGGCAGGCTTGAGTTTTCCAAGAGGAATTTGGCTGTTGGGCTCCATCCGCTGCCCTGGAAGCTGTTCCTGGCTCCAAGAATTTTATTTCTCTGCTCACTGATCAAAAATGAACTTTCACACATTTGTATTTCATCACTGGGCAGCAGCACAGAGCAGGGAAGGTGTCCCCAGGCTGGCTTATGGGCCATGAGAGCATCTTCCTTCTCTCCCAGCTCCCTTTAGAGGGAGGTGATTTAAAAAGAAAAATGGTTTTAATAAAGAGCTGGGTGATATCTCAGCCCTGGGGTAGCGGTGCATTTATGTGCACACATTATGGGTTTAATTTGGGCCATGCAAAACCCAGAGAAAACCAATTTTAAAAGTCATAGAATGGTTTGGCTTGGAAGGGACCTTAAAGAGCTTTTTATACCAACACCTTCCACTGGACCAGGTGTCTCCAAGCCCCATCCGACCTGTCCTTGAACAGTTCCAGGGATGGGGCAGCCACAGCTTCTCTGTGGATGAGAATGAGTGACTCCATCAAAGGGGGTTCAATGGGAAGGTGCAGCAGAGAATCAAGGACTGAAATTTCCCCCACAATGCTCAATTGCATCTCTCCTTAACGAAGGCATCACCTTCCCAACACGAATGCCGTCTTTAAACAGGACTTTTTGCCTTATCAGGTGGGATGTTTTTTTTGTACTTCCACATGTGCATTAGACAAATGGATCAGTTTCTCCTTTCATTAATTTTTCATGCATGAAGTACCTGGTAAAATTACTCATGCTGCAATAAACCACCTCAGCCCTATCGGCTGAGCTGGAGACACTGATGTGAAAGGAAAACCAACAGAAATATTTCCTCTGAGCATTCCAAGGCAAGTGAGTTGTAAATATGAGAACTAACAGCATTTTCCAGAGCAATGGAAAACCTCTTGCTTGATTTAAATGATCAGAGCCCAGGCGGTGGGACAGGATTCTGGGCTGACAGAGAGGGTGTTGGAGCAGAACTTTTGGAAAACTTTCCCTTTTGTGGTGGTTCTGTAATCTCAGACCTGAGACTTGGGACAGAATATTTGTTATTGGATTGGGCACAGACTGAGCTGGTGACCCCAAACTCTTGTGGTAATCCATGGAGAGCTAGACATCCTTAGCAATGGTGTTTGGGACATCCTAACACAGACACCCAAAAGAAACCATTTAAATCATTTATCACATGCTCCCTTTTCTCTTTGTCTGATCAACAAGAGCTGACCAGGTTGTAGGGAGACAAACTGCAATTCCGTGAATTTAGATGAAATTAGCCCAATCCTGCCTTCTAATTTCTCTGTGATCAGCTCTATTTGTGCTTTTCATTAACTGGGTATTGATCAGGTTGGTTCAGAAGACTGCAAATCACTGAAGAATCACAGAATGCTTTGGGTTGGGAGGGACCTTAAAGATCATCAAACTCCTCCCAAGGGACACTTTCCACTAGCCCAGGTTGCTCAGAGCCCCTAAACAATCTTGAAGGTCTCTTCCAGCCCAAAATATTCTGCAGTCTGTGAAACTCACCATTTCCAGGGATATTTTCCAACAAAACAAGGGCATTTCAGCTCCCTCTGATACTTCCAGAGGGATCAGCCAGGACTGTATTTCCCTGCTTAAAACCGATGCCAGCGAGCAATCAACTGATGAAGTTCTGGCATTTCTGTAGTGAAAAGTATGACCTGTGCTTGGTCTGGTTTCCTTTTCGGTAAATCCAAGTTCTGGATTCTTGGATGTGTAGTTCCAGGCTGCCCAGGGAAATGGTGCAGTCACCATCCTTGGAAGTGTTGGAAAAACAAGTAGATGTGGCACTTTGTGGCATGGGTTAGTGGGCACGGGGGCATCGATTCAAAGGTTGTAGTTGATGATCCTGAAGCTCTTTTACAACCTAAATGATCTCAAGAGTCAATGTTTCTGTTGTAGATGTGATGTTCCAAATATTTCCCGTGATACTTGTGGACATCTGGTGGGGAATCTTGTTTTTCAGGTCACGCTGTTCTCTATCCACACAAAAGAGCTGCGTTTTATACTGTTTTCTGGGATAAATGGTCCCTTAAATCAGCAGGAATTTATTCTGTCAGCTCTTGATCCTCATTTCAAGGTATGAAGATGTGTCCTTTCAGCACTGCAGGTTGATGTTAGATCAGGCAAAAGGAATAAGCTGTTTATTCATCCTGCAGGTCCCACTCCAGTGCACCAGGATAGGATTTCTTCCTAAGCTGCACTTTGAAATCTTGCCGAGCCCCATGTGGCATTCGAGTGAATCTTCTGGATGAAGAGACACCGACGAATGCTTCGGTTGCCAATACAGATGGTGGTTAAACATCAGGTCCTCATGTTCCCTGTCACTTGTCACCTTAGCAAAATGCTCCTGTGGCTTCCCTGTAATTTAGCACTCTCTTGCTGATCCACTTTTCCCGGCTGTCCACCATCCACCAAAGAAATTGCAGTAGCACGTCAAGATTCAGGAAAAAATACCCTCGTTTTCTGAATTCCAGTGTAGCGGTTCTTAATAAAAAATCAATCTGACAAAATCTTTCAGTCTTTTTCTCCCTCTCTTTTCTTTGTTTTCTTTTTTCTTAATCCCTTTGTCCTACCAAAGCACTGTTTTTTTCTGGATGCATTAAGATTTAGCAGCTCATTCTACAGCAGTTTATTGCTGGGTTACACATGGGAGAAGATTATTTTAACAAGTGCTTACCAGCAAGAGCTCTGCAAGAAAGAGCATTAAAAGAAACTCCCCTAAATACTAAAAAAAGTTTGATGTGTGCGTAAATTCAAAGAAAAAAAGTTGTTTAAAATATGTTATATGGAGTGATGGGGACAGCATAAAATACAGCAGTCTCTAGTGGCTTTCATGTTGCAGAAACTGATTTTATTATCTGGGGGTTTACTTTATCAAAAACATCTCTCATGCAGGAGATGGTGATACCTGGCAAATGTAGGAAGGAAGTTCATACACCTAAGAAGGAGCTCAAAGGATTTTTTTCCTTTCTTATCAAATCTTCTGCCTCGTTAAGCTAAAACTTAATTTCATCCTGTGTAAGGGTTCAATGAGATTTGCAAATGACCAATATTAAGGGGTCTAAAAATGTTTTGATGGTGGTCTGGGGTGTTTGAGTTCTTTTTATTGAGGTTTTTTTTGGCCAATAAAAGATGACCAGGCAAGGTATTTAGTTTCAACACATCAACAAACTCTTCCAAGCTATATCTGAATGGACTTCTAGGGCGGTTTTGTTTTCGGTTGTTTGGTTTGGGTTTGTTTGGGGTTTTTTTT
>VZTX01014852.1:220584-245238 GCA_013400915.1 Pardalotus punctatus
AAGAGAAGAGAAGAGAAGAGAAGAGAAGAGAAGAGAAGAGAAGAGAAGAGGACTTCCAAAGGGATCAACCTTATCCTTTAAATGGTTCCAATTGAGTTGAATTGGGTCATTCCCTTCACTCAGTAAATACATTAAGTTATGCCCTGTGTGGTACAAATTTGCCATCAAAACATTTTGAAAATATCTAATAAATCCTGTGAAAGAAAAATACTTTGGCTTCTCCTCTCTAAAAGAAATACAGAGCTTTTTTTTAGTTTCCAGCCTCTAGCTGAAAAAAGCTTTTCTGAAATACTTTAACAACCTGAAAGTGAAGCAAAACATTCAATTGCAAGTGAAGAAAACATGAAAGTAAATCCCCAAACTGAACCAACTTGACTTTCAGTTTTGTACCAATCAAGCTGAAACCCACCCACCTCTTTTTCTTTTTTTTCTTTTTTTTTTTTTTGATTCATGAACTCAGTGTGTATAATTCCAAGTTTCTGCTTCCTGGAAAGCCGACCACAGGGAGACAGTGGATGTTTAGTAAATATCAATATCAAGGCGGTTTAAGGTCCATATTTAGGGATCTTGTATTGCAACAACCTTGAAAGAAGTGCCCTGTGTGCAGCAGAAATGAGTCTGACATAGAGAGCTGAGGGACATGGCCATGGAAATTGTGGCCTCTGGGCTTCCAAGGATAATTCCCATAAATATAAAATCCTGTTTTGACTCAGGGTCTGGACAGGGCTTTGTCATAGGAGCAGTTCATGAATCATGGCAAGAAGGAGCATTTTGGATTTTAATCCCAGGACTTGTGCTCATCTCTATTTCTCTAAACCAGAGAATCACAGAATGGTTTGGGATGGAAGGGATGGACGGGGACATCTTCCACTAGAACAGGTCACTCCAAGCCCTGTCCAGCCTTGACTTGGACACTTCCAGGGATCCAGGGGCAGCCACAAATTCTCTGGGCACCCTGTGCCAGGGCATCACCACCCTCACAGGGAAGAATTTCTTCCTAATATCCAGCCTATCCTGCTGACAGTTTAAAGTAATTTTCCCTTGTCCTAACATTACATGTCCTTTTAACTAAATCAAAGCTCCCTCTCCAGCACTTTTGGAGCCCCTTTAGGCACTGGAAGGGGCTCTGAGGTGATCCAGGAGCCTTCTCTTATCCAGGTTGAACAGCCCCAAGTCCCTCAGTCTGTGTCCATAGCAGAGGCTCCAGCCCTTGGAACATCTTCATGGACACCTCTGAATTCTTTACAACACTTTTTCTTTGATCTCCTCAGGGAAGCCTATTTTTCAGTCATGGAATCACAGAATGCCAGGTTGGAAGGACTCTCAAGGATCATCTCGTCCAACCTTTTTTGGCCAAAGCACCAAAGTCTAGACAGAATGGCCCAGCACCTTGTCCAGCTGAATTCTAAAATTATCCAATGTTGAGGAATCCACCACCTCCCTGGGTAGATTATTCCATGCCTCATTTTTTCTCATTGTGAACAACTTTTCTCTTGTGTTCAGTCAGAATCTCCCTTGGAATAACTTGTACCCATTGCCCCTCCACTTTTCCATGCAGCTGCTCCAAAAAAAACGGGGAGTTCCCATCTTCCTTTTAGCCATCCTTTAAATCACCCCTGGAATTTGGTGATAAGGTCTCCCCTGAGACTTCTTTTCACAATGATGAACAATCACAGTTTGTTTATCTCAGTCTTTCCTCATGTCAGTTTTCCCAGACCTTTGGCCATTTTTTGTGGACCCCCTCCAGTCCATCTGCAATGTTTTTGTATGGCAGGGACCAAAACTGGACATGATATTCCAGGTGTGGCCTTAAAGGCACCGAGTTGAGTGGGATAATGAACTTCATCTCTGCTGGTGATGCCCTTCTTGATGCCACCCAGCATCCTGTTGGCTTTTTTTGGTCAGAGCAGGACTCTGCTCATTCACATCGACTCAATGTCCACCAGGATCCCCAGGTCCTTTTCCACAGAGCTTGGGTAAATCCCAGCCCGTACTTCACTCCTGGATTATGTTTTCCCAGGTGCAAGAGTTTACAAATGTATTCCCATCCCTGGAAGAGTTCAAGGTCAGATTGGACGGGGCTTGGAGCAAACTGGGATAGTGGAAATGTCCCTGCCCATGGCAGGGGGTGGAACAAGATGATCTTGCAGGTCCCTTCCAACCCAAACCATTCTGTTATTCAGTGATTTTATGACTCATTACCACTGCAGGCCACACAAATTGAGCTAAACCCATGAAAATCTGCCCAGCTGAGCTCACTAAAAGCAACATGTGTTGCTGCTTGTTTGTACTGAGCCGAACAATTAAGATGCATCTCAGGTACTGACTTGACTTGTCTACTCTTATCCTTCCTCCATTATTTACAACTCCGTAGCATTTGCAGAAAATTCTGCTCCATTAAGATTCCCATCCCATCGGAATGGCAGGTTTTTCACCCCATCCTTTGTAAATCAGGCTTGGTGTGAAATGTTTTATATATCACACTCATTAACACAGCCCAGGAACACATGGCCAGGAAGATAAGACACTTCGAGAAGAGGGGAAATGCTGATCTCAGCCTGCCGTCCCTGCAAAGGAAATGTCAGGAAAACTTCAGCACAATGGAATTCTTCAATCATCTTCCCCAATAACCCATTCCCCTCACTAACTACCCCTCTGAGTCTCCCTCCCACTCACTTTGTGTTTGGCATTTTGAAAAGCAATAGCAAATTATAAATTCACAGGAAGGTTATTGAGCAATTCAGCAGAGTCCAGGAGAGCTGGAAATTTTTCTTTTATTCATCTTGCATTAAGTATAAGCTCTACAAACATCACCAAGAGGGCGAGGCTCTGAATTCACAAATCAGGGAATTATTCCATCTCCTTCGCCACACAATATCTCCATCTTCCCTAAGTTTTCAGAAGAGGGAATGCTGAAATCCTTCACTCAAAAATGAGCGCTGGCATTTCTTCCATGGGTTCAGAAATATGTTCTTAAAAAGTTGCACTCTTCATTTTAGCGAAATGATAAGACCTTTATCTTCTGCCAGGATATTTCAGGCACAAAACCAGAAGTTCTGACTTTTCGAGCTCGGATTAGTGCTGCATCCACATCCTTTGAGGTGATTGATTTTTCCTGCCTGTAATTTCCTGGCACACATTGTGCTGCATCTTTATAACCAATATTTGTTGCTGAACGCTTGTTATCGCTGGGAGCTGAGCAACTGGAGCAGAGTTTAATGTGCCACTTATCATTTTCCAAGTGCTATTATTGCCTTTCTATCAGTGCCCTCACGCGAGGCTGCAGGATCACAACGACAGCGGAGTCAGCACTGATTCCCAGAAAATTTGTGTTTCCATCCCATGCCAGGCTGGGCAGCTTCCAAATAATATTTACTCAATCTCCTATGTTGGGTTGGTGATACCCCAGTGATACTGGTGAATGAGAACAGTCCATGGGTAGATGAGAACAGATTCTGAGCTGCTGGGTTTTCAAATACGCTCATATTTTCTTGAAAAGTTTCCTTCTTAACCTGGTGACAGTTTCTTTGGGTTTATAAATGAACAAAGGGACTGAAGGGCTCAGTGCAAAGGAATAGTGGAGGGAACTGAAAAGGCAGGATAATAATTTCCTCATTTTGCCCCGTATGAAACAGAGATATTTAGCATTTGAAGCAGACTCTCATTTCTAAATTTTCTTCATTTACAAAAAGAAAAAAGCTCCATTGAAACATTTCCCCAGTTCAAAGCACTGAGTGACTTGAAACATTTCCTTTGGATCTGGCAGTTTTTTGGTTTCCTTCCAAACAGCAACAAAACGATTCTTTTTAAGAAAGCATCAGAGAAGCCACAGACAATTTTTCCCGCTGTGGGGTAGCAGCCACGGTCACACATTGCCTCCCAGCTGTGTCCCTGCTGAGACAGTCCCTTCTCACTGACAATAAAACCCATCTCAACACCAAAGAGATACCTCTCATCCTTCAGGTCTCTCCAGGCAGGATTTGTTCCCTCCAGGAGTTAACTATTCCTTTGGGGAAGATGTTGAACATGCCCAGAACAGCAGAATCCCGAATTTGGAATATCTTGCACACTGCAAATTCCATTACTTCATTGACAAAGGGGAAAAGTGCATTGTCAGTCCCTTTCTCAGAGCACAGAATTTTCATCCCCAGCTTTCTGTCCCTTTGGCAAAGGGACAGAGGGCTGTTGCTGAGAAGGATCAATTCACCACCTACAAACCCAAGATATCAAAGAGAACCTCCTGTACCTTTGTCCAGCCCTGCTCTGAGCTGAGCAGGGAGCAGAGCTGCACAGATGGACACAGGTTTGGAATTGTGAAAACAGGGCACCCATTTAAAATCATTGAGTTAAGGTTGGAAAAGACATCCAAGATCATCAAGTCCATCCCTTGACTCAATCCCACCACTAACCCATGGCAGAAAGTGCCACATCTACTTGTTTTTTGAACCCTTCCAGGGATGATAACTCCAACCCTTCCCTGGGCAGCCTGTTCCAATGTTTAACCGCTCTTCCAGTGAAGAAATTTTTCCTAATATTATTTGTGACCATCCTCTGATGCAGCTTGAGCCATTCCCCCTTTTCCTATCAAGTTGAGTGGGAAGAATATTTTTGCTCACAACCTGAAGTTGTCAGTACAAACGCAGGGGAAAATTGGCAGCACAATCCCTGCTGATGTCAAAGAGTCAGGCTTTCCCTACTAGAGTCTTCCTCAGCTCTGGAAGACCCCTCTGGAATGATTTGGGATGAAGTGCCAAATCTATCTGCAGTGAATTCTTCACTTCCTCCTTTTCCCCTTTCTTTTGCAGCTGGAAATTGAAACTTTTCTCTCTTGTTGTCCTTGATTCTATGACTGGATCAGTTGATCACCTCAGGCATCAATACAGAGAAAACTGACTGTTTTATACGTTTTGTAAATAATATCTTCCACTCTTTATGGATGAGGAACATACTTGAAGAAGCAATTTCATGGGGAATTCCTATTAAAATATGGAACATGTGGAGTTACCTCATGCCTCAGGGACAGTGAGATCACCTTTGCTCGTATGAGTTGAGCTTCTCATATCTTAAGGGTCTTCAGATTTGTATGAAAGATGTCAGAGTCTGAACATCTCCTTGGATGGCCAAGTGTGCTCTGTAGGAGCAAAGGGCATCACCATGTGAGTGTAAATAAGAAAAGAAAGGAGAAAAAGTCCATTTGGTCTCCCAGAATGGCCCAGGGGAATGTTTACCTTGGCCAAAATCCCTTCTTTGGGTCAAGCAAAGGCTTCAGCTTTACTTGAAGTGGTTTCTCCTCTTCCCAGGCAAAGAGAAGGAGTTTGTTTTTTCTCACTCAAGAGCAATGAAATGCATAGAAATCCCTGGAAAGGACAGGAAGATTTGGAGACAGGCTTTTTACATGCTTCACAGCATGGAAAAACCATTTTATATTCAGTTGTAATTGAGAGTTACTCTTAAATAACTTTGCTCCTCCTCATCTGTGTGCTCTTACCCCTCACAGCTGCCACCTCCAGGCTAAAATTAACACAAAAACTATGGCAAAGTGACAGGACTTGTGAGCTGCAGGACAAAACAAAACAAACAAAACAAAAAAAAACCCCAAAAACCAAATTGTGGCTGCACACTTGGTCTTACATTCCCATGAAAACACAACAAAATCTGATTTCATCATGACTGAACTAAATCATCTTTACTACAAAGCCCTCTGGGAAGAAATTCTACGTGGAAATACAAACTGCTTCCCTGACAAACAGTGAGCAGACTTTAGTGCACCCAGTTACAGCTAAAATTTCAACAGATGAGCTGTTGCATTGCATTCATTTTCCTCCTGCAGTGCTCAAAACACTGTTTATTCCTCAGCTCTGCCTCTCACAGTAATGATGATACAGCACAGTGAGAAAGCTGGAGCAGAAATGAAAAGAAACATTTGGGGGCATGGGGGAAAGGGAAGTAATCTCCAAAGGCATTATAAAAATGTAAATAATAAATGTCATTTAAAGCGTCCTCTTGGGCTGAGTCATTTGCACAAAGAGAAGCTGGGTCGTACAAAAAGCTGTTGGAATAATCCTCTGGGAATGATGAATTAGAGTCAGTGGCATTGCTGCCACCACTCCTGGCTCTAATTCCTACTATTTATGGATGGCTGTTCCCATGTCCCTCCATTATTTCGCTGGCTGCTTAAACAAGGTGAGAAGGAAAAGCTTTCATTGGCCTTTTTACCTGCAGGACCTGGAGCATGGGAATGAGCAGCTTAAAAAGCAGAGGAAATCTCAGATGCAGCTGGCCTCTAAATTAAGTTCATCCCTACCAGCTGCATCTGTCACCTACCCCAGTTCTCACACAGTCTTTGGTGCCCTTTTAGCTTTTAGGTGGAATTTAAGACAGGGGAGATTTCTGAATGTATTAAATCCCATTGCACAGGCAAGGATAATTCCCATTATCCCTCTGGCTCTGCAGCACGAAACAACATTGTTGTCATTCTTGGGATTTAGCTACTCCAGGTCTCAGAGTTCACACCTCACACATATTCAGTTCATAGCCTGGTTCAATGAGCTGCTGTCCATAAAGAAAGAGATTTTCTTTCTATCCATCTTAGCAGAGGATGCTCTGCATCCGCAGATATTTTTGTCTGCTTCCAAAAAAGCCTCAAAATGTGAGGAAACACCTTAAACAGCCGATTTTTCTCTCACAAAAAGCTTCAGGAAGACCTTAGAGCCTCTTCCAGTGCCTAAAGGGGCTCCAAGAGAGCTGGAGAAGGACTTTGTGCAAGGACATGGAGTGACAGGACAAGGAGTAATGGCTTTAAGCTGAAGGTCTGGTTTGGATTGAATGTTAGGAAGAAATTCTTCCCTGTGAGGGTGGGGAGGCCCTGGCACAGGTTTCCCAGAGGAGCTGTGGCTGCTCCATCCCTGGAAGTGTCCAAGGCCAGGCTGAACAGGGCTTGGAGCAACCTGGGATAGTGGAAATGTCCTTGCCTATGGCACAGGGGTGGAATGAGATGATCTTGAAGGTCACTTCTAACCCAAATCATTCTGTGATTCCACAATTCTGGGATTTGTTTTCCCAAATCCTCTACTCCTGGATCTCCTCAGTTGTGCACAAATTGGGCTTCAGCAATGAGTTTAATGAGCTCGGCAACTCCTCTTTTAAAGAGCCCCAGGTTTTGTACCTGCTGCCTTGGCTCCGATGTTTAAAATGGAAATTTTAGATCCAGCTTCAAGGTTAGGTTTGATTTATAACTAACTATTTGATTTATAATCCAAGAGAGGGGTTCTGCTCACCCTTCCTCACCCTTCATTCCATAGGATCCTACAACAGTTTGGGTTGGAAAGAACCTTAAAGAACATCTATTTCCCATTTCCAACACCACCTTGCTCAGGGCTCTGTCCAGCCTGGTCTTGAACAGGGCACCCTCTCCACCCTTTCAGACAGGGAAACAAAGAAGAGGAGGCTCCAGCCCTGTGAGCTGTGACTCAGCCACGGCCTCCAGCAGCTCTGTCTGGAGCTTCAGTGCTGCAGCTTCTCCCACAAATAAAAAACCGATGTTCTGGCAGCTTAATTTCCCTCAACTTTTGACCCTCAGCTGTAGATGAGAAAAGATCTTTAAAATGAGGTGGTGGAGGGATGATGTGGTTGCTCTGTGTTAATCCTGGGCTCTGCTTGGGAAAGCTGTGATTTTAATCACACCAAGAGGTTGGGTTGGGCTCATTTTCTCAGCGTGAGAAGTGACACAATTCCTGTGTTATTCTTTGGTCTCTCGTCTGATTTATCACTTTCACCAGGCATAACAAATACCTTGATGCCAGTGTTTTTGCTGGTGTCTGTTTGCCGGGAAAACAAGCATTTCTCCATGGCCACGTTTCCTCACAAGTATTTCCATCAGGTTTTCCAGAAGGCCTCAGGATGCAGCCAGAGGAGTTTGTCCAACATCTTCATGATTCCCTTAAGGTACATAAGATACATTTGATTATAAGATGTGTTTTACACTGTTCCTGGTTCAAGGAAATATCCGACACCTTCAGGAATGTTATTTGAGCTTCCTGGCTTGCTGTAGTCAACAGCTTTAAATGGGGAATAGGGGAATTTCTGCGTTGCATTAACTCCTTCTCCTGCCACAATTAACGGGAAATATCAAATTTTTTGTACATGATGAAGCCTGAATTTATACCTGGCTTAAGCCTGCTGCAAGCTATGACCACACACTTTTAGGCTGGATTGTAGATGAAGATAAACCAGCATTAACTGCAGGTGGAACAGACTGTAAAACATTTGTTGATCCTGAGGCTCCTGCTGCATGAACAAGACCTTAAGTCCCGAAAAGGATCCTGTTCATGATGTCCAATAGCTCCAAATTCATGATCCCAATTCCTGGAGCTCATAGAAACCATTTTGAAGGATTGTGGTTTGAGTGATAGGTCTGGCTTTTTGGAGTAGACTCATAGCTTTGATTTGCATCTTCTCTAAAACTCCTGCTGCTTATGTGAAGCTTCTGTGAAGATTTAATATTCAGACTTAGCAAGGAATTGCTCCCATATCTTTAAGTCTACCCTAATTAAAGCTCTTTCCATATGTGTAATGTTGCTGTCCTTCACCTCCTTATGGTGCTGAGGTTGATCTGTTCTCACAGAAATTTCATTTTTTGGGAACCCTAAAAGCTGACACTCTTCTCTTGCACTGGAGACTTTCCAACAGCCAAAAGGCTGAGGCGGAATATTCTCTCTGGGCATAAAGTTTTATTACTGCTTGTGTCTTTAAAGGATAAAATCCTGATGGATCCACAGGTATTATTCGCAGCTAAATGGGGACAAAGAGAGAGGTGCATAGCCCATTTATTTGATTACTTACATTAGGTGATTATATGAAACACAATTATGTTTTTGGCTTTTTTTTTAATTTTGCAGGTTGGATGGACAGGTGAAAGTGCAGATACTGCTGTAGCCTGAGTTCTGAAGCTTTATTGGAGAGCAGAAGTGTCAGAATTAGGGTGGGAAAAGAGGAATAAAACTGCAAACACCATTTCTGAAAGTTAAAACCAGAAATCTGCTATTATCGTCCTTGTATCACTTGACCAGGCTCAGAACTCTGGAGCTGGTCTGGGGCAGGGGTCATGATGAGGTGTTTTTCTGACGCATTTCTGGTTTGCACTGGCACTGTGTTATCTAAATATTTATTTTTGTGAATGATTGTTATTTATTTCTTGAAACTTTGTCTACACTCACATATTCACATGCATACACCACTTTATTTAACTGCTTGCTCAAATATTTATTGATTCGATATTATTTTTTAAATTTTATTAGATATGATTATTAAAAAACCAAAACATGGCTGCATTCCAAGGATCAATATTTACACTTAAATCTAATTCTGATTCTATCTTTTCATGTTGTCAGGCCCACCCTCGTGTGCTTGATTTGCTACTAAAGGTCAGAGCTGTCAGGAACGAGCACTGGGAGGATGGGTTGAAAAGGGTAAAGTGACAGACAGGTATGGGAAGACTGAGAATTAGAGAAGCTCTCTCTTAGCAGGACAGAAAATCAAATTATCTTCTATGTAAGCCTGCATTTCTTGTCATTTCCGTGCTTCTGTCCAGGGCATCCCCATGAGCTGCTTGCTGAGATATTCTTCACCACAGGGATTAAGAAAGTGAACTCCATTCCTCACCCTTAATTCTAAAAAATTTTTTATTTTTTAATTGCAGGCCTAAAAGGAACCTCTTGCCTTTGCACTTCTCTACCAGCAAAGTTTCCTTGGACATTTTAGCCCTGATTGTGCCATGTAAACCCACAGTACTTTGATTGTTGGATGCAGAGTTTTAAAGTTTGGAGCCTGGTTTCTGGAAGAAAAGGAAATACATGAATACATATCTANCAGGTAAAGAGGATGCCAAGGGGATGGTACCAGACTCTTGTTAGTGGAGCCCTAAGACAGGACAAGGAGCAATGGCTGTAAACTAAACCACAAAAAGTTCCACCTCAGCACAGTGGGGAATTTCTTTCCATTGAGGGTGGCAGAGCCCAGGGAAGTGATGGATTTTCCCTCCCTGGAGACATTCCAAATTCACATGGACATATTCCTGTGTCACCTGCTCCAGGTGACCACGCCTTGGCAGGGGGGTTGGACTGGATGGTCTCCAGAGCTCCCTTCCAACCCTAATTCTGTGATTCTGTAACAACAGGACAAGAGGAATTGGCCTCAAGTTGCAACAGAGGAGGCTTAGACTGAATATTAGATTTCTTCATGGAAAGGGTTGTCAAGCAGGGAACAAACTGCTCAGGGAAGTGGTGGAGTCACCAACCCTGGAAGTGTGGACATGGTACCGGAGTGATGTGGTGTGAGTGTGATGTGCTGGGTTGACAGCTGGACTTGATGACCTTAGAGGTCTTTTCCAGCCTTAAGGATTCTGTGATTCCATGATTCCATGGTTCTGTGTCTCCCTGAATGCTTTCATTCTGCTGGAACAGTCTTTCTAGGCTGTTCCATAGGAGAATGAGAACAAGAAGGTGATCTAAGTCTGGAAAACAGACTTTTTTCATTCCATCAGCTGCCCCATGCTCTCTGCAGCACCTGACATCAGTCATTGCCACTTGTCCAGTCCCTGACCACAGCTAGGTGTTCTAAATTTGAACTGGCTCCTCCTCCTGCCATGAAGATTTATGAATTTATGGATTTACGGATCACAGCAGCGCAGGTGCTGACCAATAACACAGCAGCACATTCCGTGTATGTTCCCCAGTTATCCCACTATTGTTTCCCAGGAGCTGCCAGAGGGTTTGTCAGCCTAGATCTAATTAAGATTGGGGTCAGCTTTACCCATGGCATGATAAATGTCCTGCTGTGTTTGTAGAGCCATGTCCCTGGAGATGGTCAGGATGGGCATTCCTGAGGGGACTTTGCTCCCAGCTTGATCATCACTGGGCTTTGTCACCCCAAATATCTCTCTGTTGGGCCCTGCCTTCATTAGGAGAAACTGGGAAGGTTTGAATTGCAATGGAGAGTGAGTGCTGGATTATGAATAATGTAGATTATTAATCATTGTTATGATTATGTATTAGGAATAAATATTTCCCTGTGGGGGTGGTGAGGCCCTGGCACGGACCACCCAGGGAAGTTGTGCTGCCCCATTTGTTCAAGGCCAGGCTGGATGGGGCTTGGAGCAACCTGGAATAGTGGAAGGTGTTTTTTCTCATGGCAGGGGGTGGAACTGGTTGGTCTTTAAGGTCCCTTCCAACCCAAATTCTTCTGTGATTCCATGCAACTCATTTAGTCTCTGTCTCTACCAGTCTTTCCCCTGATGGTTCTCCAGGTCAGAAGGTGACACAGGTTTCTTCTGATATACATATCCAATCTAAATTTATCCCCTTTTAACATAAAGCCATTCCCCCAAAGTCTCTCAACAGCAAAGAAAGTCCCAAATTAGTCCCCAAGAGGGAATACTGAGGGAAATACAACTCCATAACTTCCTCAAGTGTTTGCTCTGTCATCAGAGAGAGGTTATATCACCAGATGTTCTGTTGGTCTGACCCAGGTTAAACATTCCCAAAGGCATCTACAAGATATAGGAGCTTTCCCCTTCCCAAGGGATACTCCCCAATTTCCCTACAATCATGGAGCAAATTCTCAAATTTTCCAGCCACCCCAAATGGTGCAGTCTAGCCTGGATCAACACCCTGACTATTAAGATTCCTCCAGCTGTAGCCGGGCAGAATTCCTCACATGCAAATACATTTGTTTGTCTTAAATGACAGTTTGGAACAGAGATTGTTGGAGTCTCATTTTTAGCCAATTACCCAGCATTTGCTTTGCCCGATTTGCATGGAGAACAACCTATTATTGCTCTCAATCTGGGGGGAATTGTTTGCCTTTTGCAGCCTCACAAGCTGCAGATGGAGCCTAATTCTTTCTTTTTTCTTTTTTTTTTTTTTGGGTAAATACGGAAAATAATAAAGCATGGAGGAAATAGTCTGTCTGTGGATGTTAAATACAGAAAGAGCAGACAGCAGCTCACCACTGAAAATTGTGGCATTGATTATTGCTTATTAATGATGAAAAAGACTGAGCCAGTGTCATCAAATCTCCTGCACTACTTCATTGCCATACAGTATTTTTAATAATCTTGTCTCCATATTCTAAGCAATCTCAAAATTAGTGATTTCTTAGTGGAATTCCCTACATTGCTGTTAATTTTTGACATCAAAATTATGCCCTCTTTTAAATAACTTTTCCTCCTCAAAACCTTTTGAGCACCTACACTCACCTTCATCAGATAAATTAAATTTTGATTTCTTTTTCTTTTTTTTCTCCCTCACTGGAGATTTTCTGGAACTGTCTGAACACAATCCTGCGCCACGTGCTCTGGGATAGCCCAGGGAGGTGAGACCAGATGACCTCACTGTGGTCCTTCCAACCTGATCCATTCTGCGATTCTGTGACTGTGTGACCTTTCTTGTGGCAGTTCTCAGCTCAATAAACTTTAAAAGAGTTTTCCAAAATGTGAGTAAATGTCTTTTAAAATAACCCAAGTAATTTAGATGCCACACTCCCATTTACTTCAGAAGAAATTAAAATACTTCTGTGGGTCTGGTCCCTCTTTGATTTCTTTGATTTCTTTGTCCACTTTTCATCTTTGTTTTCACATGTAGCAGCCAAGGACCAATTTGGCTTTGATTAGATGATCAAAAATTAGAGGCAGGCCGGTTTCTGAGTGCTGGTTTACCTGACTCCAAGTGTGATTTCCAGGAAGATCTTTCTCCAGTCCTATCAATTGCATTTTTACAGCCAAACCAAAATTGTGACAATGATTTAAAACATTCAGGATCCAAATTACCAGGACCCATTGAGGGTGAGGATCTATTAGGAGTTGCTTCCTTAGTGGAAATAATTCTTGGAGCTGTGGGACGCAGTCCTACTCTTGAAAATCCATATGAGAAATGCAATGTGTGCATCTCATTATGCCAGAACAAGAAAAAAAAAATAATATAAACATGAGGACAAGAAAATTGTGATTGAATGTCTCACAGGGAATGAAAAGCTGAACTCATGAAGAAGTAAAAATAAGATCTGATGTGGCTTAGATCACTAAAATGAGGTGATCTCACAGAGGAGTACGAGGAGAATTGGATAGAGAGGGAGAAGAGCCACTTCATTGAAAAGTCAACACAAGCAGAAGAAAAAGATTTAATTAGGCCAGAAATATATTTTGACTGAAAATCGGAGGATTTCTGGCTATCAGAGCAGAGAAATTCTGGAATAGGATCCCAACAGAACTAAAATCTTGAATGCTCAGAAGGCAAAGCACAAGAGGACAAGAAGAAAGAGCCTCAGGTTGTGTCAGGGGAAGTTTATATTGAATATTAGGCAAATTTTTTTCCCTAAAAGGGTGGCCAGGCACTGGCACAAGGAAGCTGTTGTGTCACCATCCCTGGAGGGATTTAGAAAACCTGCACATGTGGCACTTGGGGACGTGGTTTAGTGGTGGGTTTGGCAGTTCTGGGAGAACGGTTGGACTCGATGATCTCAGAGAGCTCTTCCAACCCAAACAATTCTATTATTTTATTATCCCTTTAAAGAACTGGGTTTGTAAGACACGGAGCCCCAGGGCACTGGAGGTGTAACCCACGTGGTCTCTTCATGTGACACTCCCAGGTTGGGGTTCAGGTGACAACAGGAGAAGCAAAAACCCAGCAGAGAAACATCTTTCAACACGACGTGGGAAATGCAGCGTCAGCCCTCTGGGTGCTGCCAGCATCTGCTTTTCTTTGCCTCTCTGCTCTGTACCTGCCAGAGACCACAAAACCATTGATTTATGGCTTTTCTTTCTCTCTCCTCACCATGGCAGAAGGGAACTTTGTGGCCCCCAAGAGGAGCAAAACATAAAAACCCTGGACAGAGAGTATGAAACTGTTTTGTGGTTTTTTTCTGCTGCCTCCAACACACGTTGCTCATTTCGATGGTTTGTAACTATGGGCAGCATGTGTTTAAACAACACAAAAATAATCAGAATCACTGTCCCTACAGGACTTATTACTGAGGAAAGCTCTTGCCACAGCTTCCTGTCTTGGAAGGAAGCCTGGTTTTAGGAATCAGCAGAAATCTGCCAGTGGGCAGTTGGAAAGGGAAACAGGAATCCAGGGCATTTTGTGTTTGGACCTGATGAGTGTTTAACTGCATTTCTGCAATTCACAATTCATCTTTTTCCTGGTAATTTCAGTTGTATTCCATGGGGGTACAAAGAGCCTTCAGCATTTTTTCACCTGCTGGTGGGAGCTGTCCCTGCCCGAGGCAGGGGAGGCTGTAATTAGGTGATTTTTAAGGTCCCTTCCAATCTAAACCATCCTCTATGATAATGTGTGGGTAGAAGCAAGAGAGGTTCATTAAATCTCACTATTTAGAAAGGAAATAACTCCTCATGCTTCAAACTACAAACCAAAGGATAACCAGCAAGTAGCAGGAGAAAAATTCCAGTTCTTTACAGTGGGGTCATTTCCCATTGCCCACAGGGGCAAGATTTAATGGATTTCTCTGCACTAGAGAAGAGCAAAGGCTGGAGTCACACAGATATTTTGAAGAAACAAGAACACTCCTCCAAGGCCATCACCACAATGGTAATGACTCAGATGTGGGACTTTTAGGGGCCGTGAACACTTTGTAGGGTGAGTTCCTGGAGTCAGGAGCTACAGCAGAGAATTCTTAACAGATTAGCTGAGCCCTGTAAGAAGCTGGGAGTCTGACAAATGGATCTTTTCTGCTAAAAGATTCCCTCAGAAGAGTCCTGGCATTATCCACTGACAGGATCCATGAGCTGCCAGCACTTCAGTGGGATGATTTCATTTCCAGAGGTAAAATAAGTGGGCATCCATTTGTGTTTATCTGCTGATACCCAGATAGAGAAGCAGCCCGGATTCCTTCAACTCCATCAAGCACCAAGGCATTTCCAGGAGCTGTTGTATTCTTTTAAGGACTAGAAAAACACCCTGAAAATATTGTGCAGACACCAGCAGAGCCATGAGGTATCACCCTCTCTTCCTCTCATGGCACACATCTGCTGCATTGTGCAACACATTCCTCATCCACCACAGGTGGGCATCAAAAATGGGGAAGAATCACCGCATTTTCACAGTTCTTCTTGATATTAGATCAAAATTACCAAAAATAATAGGCTGGGGAGAGGTTACAACCGCTGCACATTAAGCAGCACCCAAGGATCTTTAAGTTGTTCAGCCATTCAGACCTGGGTCTCCACTTTTACAGTATAAATATCTTCCTTAAGAGAAGCTGCAACCTGACATTAATGACTTATAACTGTTAAATAAACCATCTATAATACACACAGTGAGGTTACAAATGACACAAACAGCTCTTTAATAAGTCAGTGATAATGGGAAGCAAAATGCATTAGCAGGGAAGGGTTGTGATTTAGGATTTTTTTGAGGGTAGTAGTAGATCTTGCAGGTCTTTGGAGTGCATCCTTACAAATATATTAATTCCTAAAGGCTGTCAACCTCAGTTCAGTTTAATTAAAAAAAAAAAAGGGGGGGTGGAATTAAAATGTTGCAATCCACACTTTGGGGGTTTTAAATAATAATAAACCTTACTTATATTCTCATTTTCAAAGCATTAAACAACCTGCCACTGTGAGACAGAATAAAATCTAAAAGTTTAATACATGGATCATGGTTGCTGGTTGAAAAGACACAAAAAGTGTTTATAATTAGAGGATGGTGATGCCTTGTGATTTTCAAGGTTTTTATTGAAAAGGTTTTATATTTTGCTTCACTTCTGTTTATGGGTTATGCCTTTATTTTATCAATACATGCTTGTTTTTTATCCTCCCTTTCACTCCTTTATGGCTTTCATTTACTTACGCAATTTTATTTTCTCTGAGAGACAGAGAGATACACATTTATTATTTTTTAGAATGCCTAAATTTTTTAGCCATAAAGCAACTCATGGACTTTTGTCTGGGAAGATCCTCTCCCCTTTTTCTGATGTGAGTTCCATCATGAATTGTGAGGCATTGCTGTGGTGAGATTGACCATGGAGGCTGCACGTCTTTTCCAGCTGTTTCTAGACAGAATTTCGGGGGTAAACCTAATTTAGGCTCTTTTTGTAATGGTCTGTGGTCATAGTGGTGCAAAACGACACCTCTGCTTTGGTTTTTGTGGTCAACAGTTACCAATTTCTTTTTTTTGGCGGTGATTTGGCACATAAAAAGCTCTATAAATGTTTCAATAAATACATCAGCAATAAAAGGAGGGATAAGGAGAGTCTCCATTTTTTCTTGGGAGAGGAGAAAACACAGTGAAAAAGGATGAGGAAAAGTTTGTGGTGAGGTGGTTGTCGTCTCTTCTCCCAAGTATCAAGTGGCAGGATGAGCGGAAAAGACAGAGAGGTTCTACTCTACCCTACAGAGACCTCTGGAATTGGAAAAGATCCCACTGGACTTAGCAGTCATCAGCTGATTGACATTTTTTTTCCAGTAATTTGTCTCATCAATTCTTGAAGATGTGTAAATATTTAGCTTGTTATGTCCTACATTGAGAAGTCCTGTACCTTTTTTTTTCTGCTGTGTGAATTATTTTGCTCATTTTCGGGGCTGCCACCTGCTGTTTCCATGTCAGAATTCCCAGTGCCTCTTGTTCCATTTGTCCTGTTTTGCATTAAAAAGAAGATGCTGAATAAACAGTCACTCCCACTCTGAGGCCACTCAGGACCCTGCAGACCTCTGTCACTTCCCAAAAGTCTCATTTTCTGGAATGATGAAGCCTAATTTATTTACTCATTCTTTGCAAAGAGATTGTTCCACTTCCCTGATAATCCCTATCACCTTTTCCTGAATCTTTTCCAATTTCATTCAGTCCTGTTGGAGACAGGGGAATTGGGGAGGCATACAGTAATTAGTGAGTGCATAATGGATATTCACCGTGGCAGAAGTCTGAAAACAGACCATTGGACTTGCCAACACATCACAATGCCCACTTTTTCTTGTATTCCTTCTGGCTCTCCAATGGGATCCTCCTCTGAATGGACTGGGAATGTCCTGAAGACAAAAGCCATAATTTAGATTCCTCCTCAGTGCCTGGCACTGTTGAGTCTGGCATTGGGTTAAATCTGAGACTGAGCAGCCGGTGCTGTATAAACAACACTGCTTTGAATATTTATAGAATCACCGAATCATGGAATGGTTTGGGTTGGAAGGGATCTAAAAATCATCCAGTTCCCCCCCCTGCCATGAGCAAAAACACCTTCCACTATCCCAGGTTGCTCCAAGCCCCATCCAACCTGGCCTTGAACACTTCCAGGGATGGGGCAGCCACAGCTGCTCTGGGAAATCTGTGCCAGGGCCTCACCACCCTCAGAGGTTGGAATTTCTTCCCAATATCCCATCAAAACCTCCCCTCCTTCAGCTTAAAGCATTTCCCCTTTGTCCTGGCACTCCATCCCTTCTCCAAAGTCCTTCTCCAGCTCTCTTGGAGCCCCTTCAGGCACTGGAAGGGCTCTAAGGTGTCTCTAGAGCCTCCTCCAGACCGAAAAGCCTCAGCTCTCCCAACTCTACAGAGCAGAGGAGCTCCATCCCTCTGATAATCTTCATGGCCTCCCCTGGACTCCTTCCAACAGGTCAACAAATTTCTTGTGTTGTGGGCCCCAATGCAGCAGGAAACGTGCATTCCAACAGCTCAGTGATCCTCCTTCGATGACCATCATCTCTGTGGAAGGGAAATGAGTGACCAGGTTGGAGGCTTTTTGCTGCTGCAGAGAAGCAGAAATCGCTCTCAGTGAGTGGAGCAGAGTTAATGATCTCTGTGTACAGACGTCTCTCTCTCTCGTGCTCCAGTTTCCAAATGGGAAGTGGCTTTGTACCCCCGCTTCAGGCAAAGCCCTTTTGAAGAAATTGTTCATGTGAACAGCTGGATTCAAAACCTGCATGGCAGAGACTCTGCACTCCCTTGTTTTTACATCAAAAGGCTGAAAGGCAAACTGCAAACATCACTCGTTTTCGTTTATTATTCCAAATTATGCTGACAGGGAAATCGATCTCTTTGGCTTTGGTCCTGCTCCTTTACATTTACCCTGTCAGGATGGAGAGTGGGGAGAAATGCCTTCCTTGATGTGATATTTGAGCAGTATTAAAATATATTTTGGGAGAATTAAAATGCAGTGAGAATAAGGATATGTTTTAGCCCTCATGAGTGGAGTTCAAGCAGCTGCCAACATTTCTGAGCAGGAGAAAATACAAAATTAAAATGAATCTGCTCTGCTCTCCTGAACTTATATTTTTAAAAACCTGCTTTTAAAAAGTTTCCAAGAGCACAGCTCACATTCAGTGCTCTCCACAGAAAAATGAAGCTCTAACATATTCAGTGGCAGCTGGCCAGTGGCAAAGACATGGGAAGATGGGAAGAGAACAGCAGGGAAGTGTCACAGGAGGAATGAGACGGCCAGGCTGGACAAGTGCAGCTCTGTCAGTCAATGTCTTCACCAATAGATAATTGATGACTCTGCCAGGATATCACTAAAATTCCAGAAAAAAAAAACTCCAAAATATAAATTTGGGCAATTATTTTTATTTTATTCCATCCAATCATGAGTTGGTGGAGGTAGGACTGGTCAGAAATTATGTCTGACATTTTCTGACCAGTTTGGAAGTGTGAAGGACAATATGATTTATCTGCTTTGATGAAAAGATGGTATTTGGTTTCTTACTGTCAATCCAGCTGAATGAATTCAAGCTTCATTACAGATTTGTTCTAAAGGTGATAATTCTCATTCTCTGAACAAGAAATTAAAAATGGCCAGATATTTGCCATTGCAAATCAGGCAGAAATAGGTCACCTTCACTCCTATAAACACAAGAAGTCACCTGTTCATCAAAGGGACTTTGGGACTAGACAAGTATTTCCTTTCCTCTCTGTAAAGAGGAAATACCTGTTCCCCTTTGACAACACATTCCTGGCCTCAGTTTTTCTAGGGGACATAATGGAAGTCTTGGAGGAGAGGGAAGTGAGATCTCTTACTTGAGAGCTCAGTTCCAGGTAAAAGTCTTCCCTGATTATCCCCAGGGATAGTGTTTCACTCTGTCCATCAAATCCTGGCTTGCCCTTTACACAGCAATTAAAAGCATCAGAATGAAGATGGAAACAGGTGCCAGGCAGAACCTGGAAAGGGAATAAGGCTGCTTTTAAAGATTCTTAATCTTGATGTGCTGCCTGAAAACCTGCTCAGTTATACAACCTGAAAAACAAGAGGTAGTCCAGATATGCATGACAGACCATCACTCAGAAATTTATTTCACTTGCAGTTCCTACAGGGGCTTCAAGGGAGATGGAGAGGGACTTTGGACAAGGGCATGGAGTGACAGGACAAGGGGGAATGGTTTTAAACTGATAGGCGGCAGGGTTAGATGGGATATTGGGGAGAAATTCCTCCCTGTGAGGGTGGGGAGGCCCTGGCACAGATTTCCCAGAGAAGCTGTGGCTGCCCCATCCATGGAAGTGTTCAAGGCCAGGTTGGATGGGGCTTGGAGCAACCTGTGGAAGGTGTCCCTGCCCATCACAGGGGGTGGCAGGAGATGATTTTTAAGGTTCTGTCTGACCCAAACCATTCTCTGATTCTGTGAAAACAGCATTAGTGGTTCTTTGCTGTAGCCTTTAAAAGAGGATAGAAGGATATTCAAGCAACATCTTTATTTCTGTCCCTCAGCATTTCTTGGATACTAAAGCATGGGCACCTTTCCAAGGACAAGCATTTCCAACCTGGTCTTCTTGATATCCAAGTTAGGTCTTAGAAAGAAGAGTATCAACAGCATCTCGATATTATCTGATTTTTTAATTTTTTAAAAATATTTTTTTGTATGTTAATGACTGGAAGTGGACAGGTTTCTTCAGATGCTTAAAGTACTACCCTGACAACTGGGATTTCTGGATCCAGCTCCCAGCAGCAGCACAAATGCTGTGGGTGGATTTTGACAGGTCCTTTAACTTCCTTGTCCCTTAACTTCCTTGTCCCTTAAATACTAACAGATAAAAGGGAGGTTATTTTTCCTAAGGCAGTTGAGCTCAAGAACTAATGACTGTGAGATTCTGCAGTAATGGAGACATTTGATAAATGTAAGGAATGATGCTGCTGTTATTACTGTGATGGATCAAAACTTTATTTCAGGTTCATTAACTTCATTATTTTCCTTCTGAGTGCATAAACACACTATTTTTGGCAGCTCAGATTCCGAAGACTTCATCATTAGTTATATACTAATAATGTCAGCCGGAAATTCAAAGGAGGGTGGTGCAGGTGAGAGAGGGATTTTCCCTGCTTTTTGTAAAATCTGATTGTGAAAATGATCTCCCTGGCACCACTGGATGAAGCAAACACAGAAGCTCCTCTCAGTGACAGGAAAGAGGAAGGGCTATTATTGGACACAGCAGATTTTGAAAAGAATAAATGTGAACAACTTTTGGAAAACATCATTGACAGAGTTGAATTTTGGGTGAGATTTGTCTGGAGCTGGACAGAAACTGATAAACTTGGCCAAGCCAGGCTGGTCCTGCTGAGGAATTTGGGATGTCTCTGCGCCAAGGACCAACTTGAGCAGCTCCTTTGCTCTGGGGGTGTGCCCTGCAGGAGGTTGGAATGTTTGTGCCATCATCCCTGAGATCCCATAAGATTTTCCATGTCTAGAAATATTCTCTGTGGCTCTGCTCAGAGCGGGATACAGGAGTCACTTGGCCTCACTGATCCTGTGCTGACTGTCCAGTAGAAGGTGGAGTGAGCCAGAACTGGTTTGGCACTGGACACAACATCTGTCCTTATCACCTGAGCTGTCTCTTACTGCTCCATATTAAACATGGATAGCTGGGATTTCAAATGATTTTGTTGAATCATCAGAATATCACTTCCTTTCACAAGGACTCCAAATTCGAGGCATCTGGAGGATAACCCAACTCCTGGGTAAGTTTTTAGTAGAGATGATGAAAAACTTTAAGTTCCACCCACAGGCAGTGGTGAGAGCAATGATGGATCAAGGTACTTCAGGTGGGGCCCTCTGTTAACCACAGCAACCCTGAGTTTTCCTAGGCTGTGCTGAAAGAAAATCCTGGCCTTTATTCTGGGAGATAAAAAACAATGCATGACATGTATGGATAATTAGACCTTGGAAAGATCTTCAGAAAGATCATTGAGTCCAACCATTAACCCAAAACTGCCAAGTCCATCATGTTCCCAAGTGCCACTTTACACGGTTTTTGAACACTTCCAGGGATGCTGATTCCACCTCTTCCTTAGGGAGCCTGTTCCAATGCTTGACCACCCTCCCAGTCAAGAAATTTTTCTTAATGTCCAATCTAAACCTCCTCTGGTGTAACTTGAGGCTCTTTCCTCTCATCCTGTGAAAATGCAGGAAACAACCTCAGGGTAACAACTCCTCAGATGGATCTTCCCAGATCTGCTGGCTCCTTTTCCTCCATCCCTTTTGTCAACGTCTGTTCTGAGAGAGGTGAAAGTGCTGGTTAACATTCACCAAAGACACACCATAATCCTGTGCTGAAAAAAGAAGTCATAAATTTGATTAATATTCTCTTGCATGATGACAGTGACATTGCAGTGATTTGGGAAAGACCTGGATGGTCACAAGCCAGTGTCAAAAACTGGTCCTTACTAAAACTCTGAGCTGCAGTGAGAGATGTTGTCTGAGCTGTTTTTCTCACCAGAAACCTTGTAGGGTGAATTTCCCCTTAGACTAATTACCTCATTACCTAATGAGTTGTGGTGCTGTCACTGTCTTTCATAAATCCTCCTGATAACGAGGCAGGTGAGCGCAGATTCCAAACCTTGGGCTCCTGCGGATTCGACGAGGATAAACCCAGCAAAGCATTGTGGAACTTGCTGTTACAGAGCTGCTCTGGAAGCAGCACGTAATTAAAAACACTCCCCTGGAGAGGATATCATTTAATCTTCTCCACCTCGGACAGAAGACACAACAAAAGGAAAGATCTGAATCAACAGGGAAAACAATGTCTTTTTGTTGTTGTTGTTGTGTGATTGGCTGGAATTCCTTCTATTAATTTTACTCTCGATATTGAATTGAATGTCAATCGATATTGAATTTCAGGTCAGTCATTGAGGCTTGTAGGTGAAAATTGTGGGTTTTATTTCAGCAAACATGACATTTCTGTGGTGTGCATGAACATCTCATAGTTGTGGTTTCCAATTTGCTCCCCAGTCTCAAAAGCACAGCGTGGTCTCAGAGAAACAACAGGGGACTAAAAATGTGATATTTTATTGAGGAACACAGGATTTATTAGACTCAATTAGACTGTGGTCCATTTGTTCCCATTTCTTGCCTCAAGCAATGAGTGAATTCCAGCATTTCAAAGGCAAGGGGAATTACAGTGAAGGAGGAGACATGAAATTTGAAGGGTTTTTTCACTGACCCAAAAACTCAGTTCTTGCTAAATGGAAACTCCAGAGTGAGCAGTGAGCCCTACAATGAAATTTGGGTCAAGCTTTGACTGATGTCAGGATGAAAATGTGAGCTATAGTGGGGCTAAAATGAAAGGACAACTCTTTCTACCTTTTAAGAATGAGAGAGTAACACTTGTTAAACACAACGGCAATGGCTGAGGCACCAGCCTTGGCCAAAGCCTCCACATTCTCCACACTGCAGGAAATAAAAACATCTTCTCTTCTTGGTTCTCCTGTTCCATCTTATTTTCAGCAAAGAAGAGGAAAAGGCTCAACAAAAAGAAATATAGTTTTTAACAAATCTTAGTTGCTTCTTGTCCCATACACTCTCAAAAAAAAATTTAAAAAAAAAAAAGATGATTTTAAGTGGTGAATTATTTTAAACTTAATTTGTTAGTGTCCATCTTTGTGCTGCAGACTGGAGAGGGTTGAGCTGCAAACTGTAAATCCCACAACAGGTGGGATAGTTACAAGTACAAACCTCAGCAGATCCCAGGAAAAGATCAATTTCTCATTGTTTATCATGGAATCATGGAATGGTTTGGGTTGGAAAGGACCTTCAAGACCATCTATTTCCACCCCCTGCCATGGCCAGGGACACCTTCCACCATCCCAGGTTGCTCCAAGCCCTGTCCAACCTGGCCTTGGACACTTCCAGGGATGCAGCAGCCACAGCTTCTCTGGGAATTGTATTCCAGAGCCTCCTCACCCTCACAGGGAAGAATTTCTTCCCAAAATCCCATCTAAACCTGCAACCCTCTTCTGAATTTGTCTCAGAGGACCCTGTGGTAGTTCTGAAGATCTCACAGCTCTCCAGAACTTCTGTGAGAAGTTCACGTTGCCCAAGTGTTGCTAATTTTTAATTTTGCAGGACTGCCTGCCCTGATACCTTGAACTAAAAGGGAGACTGATCTGAAAAACCACTTGCAGCAGCTGAATTGCTGCTGTATCAGGGCTCATTAGGACTCTCAATTTAGGAGAAGGCTTTGAAAGTCAAAGTGAAGGATCCCCAGACACTCACTCAATGGAGTTCAGCCCTTGGCAATGCGGGGAAATGCTGATTTCTGCCTCTCCTGCCTTTAGGATTGGTGTCAGAGAGGGCTGGAGTTGAGTTTTGGGGTCGCTGGTCATACACAGATGGAGCTGGAGCACTTGGTCAAGAGATAACACCACCAGAAATGGTGTAATCTGCATTTTGGGCGATTTGCTTGGAAGGGAGTGCTGTGATTACCTACTCTGGCCTCTTGCCCACTGAAACAGGAAATAGGATTTTCAGTCCTAAATTATTCTTCAAATCTAATAGTCATACTAATGCTAAAGATTAACTTCTAAAGAACAAAAATCCACTAAAGCAGGTTAAAAAAAGTTCTTGATTTAATAGTTGCAAGAATGGAGAATCCATCACAGCGTTAGTTAAGCAGATTAAATAGTTAGCAGCAGAGTCTTGCAAATGTATTCCTTAATTTCTCCTCTAAATTAGAGCTCTGCAAATAATTGATATTTTGGTTCACTGGGCAAATTAAAAACAAAAAAGAAAGAAATTGATAAGGAAAGAAAACATTCTGACATGAACGAACTCCTCAATTTGTGAGCTAAAACACTGCTACAAAGGTCTGAAAAATGTGAAATCTAATTATAGCAACCCAGAACCGGAGTAATGAGAGACTAGAGAGCGTGACTGATAAGCAGAAGATAATGCTCTGATAGGCATGATGTGCACAGCCCTTCAAAGAGCAACAAAAACCTACATGAGGCATCTGTGGGATTGTATAAAGGACAAGAAATGTCCGAAAATGGGATTTAAAGGTGAAGAAGAGCTGCTGAACGTGTGGCTCTGCTGGTGATGGAGTTTCTCGTGCATGCTCTGAGCATGGACAAGGTAATTAACTGGCTGAAATGCACACATCCAGAAGTTGCCAGCAGGAGGAGAAATCCTGATCTAAAAGTGGAACCTAATCCTTGGGATTGAGGGCGGCTGGACCCTGATGTTGTGTTGGTTGGTTATGAGCAAGTGGATTTTGGCTCATTGCCTCCCGAGGGAGGAAAGAGCAGGACAATTCCAGTCCAGGTGTGCAGTAAGAAGAGATTTAGGGTTAGGATGGAAAAAGGGAATAGAAGCAGACTCTGGAAAAAGCAAACTTTTCCAGAGGGTGAAGCAGATCTTGAGCAGTGCAACTGGCTTAATTAATTAATTAATTAATT
>VZTX01014852.1:245479-305855 GCA_013400915.1 Pardalotus punctatus
ATAATGCTCTGATAGGCATGATGTGCACAGCCCTTCAAAGAGCAACAAAAACCTACATGAGGCATCTGTGGGATTGTATAAAGGACAAGAAATGTCCGAAAATGGGATTTAAAGGTGAAGAAGAGCTGCTGAACGTGTGGCTCTGCTGGTGATGGAGTTTCTCGTGCATGCTCTGAGCATGGACAAGGTAATTAACTGGCTGAAATGCACACATCAAGAAGTTGCCAGCAGGAGGAGAAATCCTGATCTAAAAGTGGAACCAAATTCTTGAGATTGAGGGCGGCTGGACCGTGCTGTGTTGGTTGGTTATGAGCAAGTGGATTTTGGCTCACTGCCTCCCGAGGGAGGAAAGAGCAGGACAATTCCAGTCCAGGTGTGCAGTAAGAAGAGATTTAGGGTTAGGATGGAAGAAGGGAATAGAATCAGATTCTGGAAAAGGCAAACTTTTCCAGAGGGTGAAGCAGATCTTGAGCAGTGCAGCTGGCTTAATTAATTAATTAATTAATTNACGACCTTAGTATTTTCCCAATATCAGTGCGGGTAGGTTTTCCAGAGGAACTGGTGGAGGCTGTTAGTCCTTCCTCCACCCCTCTTTTCTGCTCCTCACCCTGTGTGTGCTGCCCCCTCTCTCTCACAGAACATGAGCTTTGGTGCCCCTTTCCTTCCTGTCTCCTCTAACAGAAGCATTTTGGCTGCATCATGCTCTGTATATTTAATATATATCAAAAAGAAAAAGAAGTCAACTTTCTTGGAAAATGGCCCCTTTCTAGTAATACTTCAAAAAAGTTTCAAAAATGTCATCCTTTTTGAAGATTTTGAACTGATTCATTGGTTATTCCAGCCAAGGGAGAAAAAAAGAGTTCTTTTTTCTATTTCTTTCTACTGTTCTGGGTCCTTCTGGTTTCTGTTTCCAAACCTGTTATTCCTGTCCTTCCATCAAGTGAAGGAGCCTCAAGATTCCTTGTCGGTCAGTGATGGTTATGCTGCTTTTTCCACTTCTTTTATTCCATCTTTCTAAAATACAACCCTTTAGAATCGTTTGTCTTGTTAGAAGCAGGTGGAAAGCAGGTCAAGAGAAAACAATAAACGCAATGAATGGGAAAATCTCCCACAAACTCACATAATAACTTTTCAACTGGTCAAACAATGCCATGACCAGGAACTTTGTTATACTCAGAAGTGACAACTTGAAAACCAAGCTCTGAAACATTTCATTCCTCCCCCAGACATTTCTCTGCCTCTGTTGCAGGTGTGTAATGAATGTCTTTTGGGGCCAACAGGCCATGATTGAATGAAACACCAGTAAAGCAAATGGAATGAAAATTTATAACTTCAGCTGAAGGCCCAAATATCCCCAGAAAAATAAGATTTATATCCTGTGTGGATAGAAAACATAAGCACAGCACATTCACCAAAACCTGGTTAAGCTTTTCAGGTGTGTCCAGCTGTGTAAGGTTTTGTGCTGTGACAAAAATTAAGATTTGCATTGTAATTAGCAGATCATCAGCAATCCTTTTAATGCTCTTCCAGCCCCAGTAATAAACTCATGGATTACAAAATTAATTTAAATTATATTCCATGCAGTGGATGTAGGATCTGTGAGATGACACTGCATTTCTTCACCTGATTTGGGGCACACCTTGTCCTGAGCAAGGGAGGATGAGAAATGAAAAAAGAACTAATTAGACATAAAAAATAATGGTGAACTCTGAGTTCACAGCATTATTGGATGATTTCTATCCGATGGGATGAGGAATGGGGGAAATGGATATGAGCAGGTCAAGCATTTGTTTGTTTTACTGGGTTATCTGTTAGTCGAAGAGCTCCTCGTACCCAAATACCGTGTGGTCCTTCCAGGCAAGAGAGTGTAAAACACAGTGGATGAATCAAGGAATGGGACACATGGAAATTACTCTTCCCTTTGGCACAGAGCACATGAGAGATCTTCAAGGGGTTGGGCAGGGGAGGGCAGGTTGGACAGGCTCCATTTGGGATTTAGGACAGGCTTCATTTGGGATTTAGGACAGGCTTCATTAGAGATTAAGCTCAGGCAAAGGCCAAATCCCAGAAGCAGCAAACCCAAAGATTTGAAGTCCTTTTTCCTAGGGCAGAGCTGTGGGGAACCACTTGGGCAGCTTGAGGGAGAAGCAGAGATCTGGAAAGCTCTGTCTAGTGCTGGAAAGAGCTGGAAGCTTCTAGGAAACCTCCATCTCCAAGGGACCACTTTTCCATTTATTCCTTGGTACAGTTTAGGAACTGGACTATTTTCTTTACTGTTTGTTTGACTCATAACCCTGAGGAAACTTCTCCAGAAGTTAACTGGAGCAAAAATTGGCAAAGTGCTCTTATGGACTTTCCATGTTTAATTATTTATTTCTTGTGTGTGTGTGCACTCTGACACCTCCAAGAAAAAGTGGTTTTGACAAATCCTAAATAGAGAGACCGAAGTTTTGACCCTGGGCTACAGGAAATATCATCAAGAAAAGATGGCAATTTTGACTTCATTGCAAGCAGAAGGAAATCTTTCTGAAATAATTGCATTTTAACATGAAAACAGTTGTTGTATCTCAGAATGATACTACAGATGAATGTAAGAACAGATGTTCCAGAGAAGTCCAATCTACTCCAGTGTGTTTTGCCCTTCAGTGAGCAGTGGCAGATTCTTCAAGAAGAGTGAAAAAGCTGATTCCTCACCACTGGACTCTCCCAGCCCCCAGCTGTTCTGCCCTCTGTGAACTTTCCATGTTGGACATGTTGTCTCTTGTTTGAAAACCTTCTGATGAAATCTTTTATTTCATGGCATCCTGGATTTTCTGGAGAAGCAACTGAACCTATGTGATTCAGGCTGTCAGATGAAAGCAGCCCTTCCCGAGCTAGGACTCCTGGGAAAAAAACTTTACCCATAAAAGTTGTGAGCATGAGACAGCCTGGAAATAGAAGAAATGCAGAAATTTGGAGCCAGCAAGGAAAAGTTGTGGGAGTTTGTCATTGATGTGTCCCTGACTGAATCATGGAATCAGAGGATGGCTGGAGTTGGAAGAGACCTTGAAGATCATCTGGTCCCGCCCCCTACCATGGACAGGGACATCTTCCACTATCCCAGGTTGCTCCAAGCCCCAGCCAGCCTGGCTTGGGACGGTTCCAGGGATGGATCAGCCACAGCTTCTCTGGGCAACCTGTGCCAGGGCCTCCCCACCCTCATAGGGAGGAATTCCTTCCCGATATCTCATCTAAGTTTCCCCTCTTTCAACTTGAACCCATTACTCCTTGTCCTATGACCTCAGTTCCAGAGGAAAAGTCCCTTTTTGGCTTCCTTGGTGGCCCCTTCATGTGCTGGGAAGTCTCCACACGACCTTCTTTTCTCCAGGCTCAACACCCCCAGGTCTCCCAGCCTCTCTCCATCGGGGACGTGCTCCAGTCCCCTCATCAACTTTGTGGCCACCTCTGGACTTGCTCCAGCAGTTCCATGTCCTTGTGTTGGCACAGGCCACAGGGACAACCACCATTACCGCCTCAAATTTGAAGAGGATGCAAGAGACACAAGTCGCTTGTTTCTTTGAGGTGAGACACAAAGCTGTTTGAAACTCATCTGTTTGGTGGTTTAAACCCAGTAATCTCAAGTTTTGGGTAAACCTATCCCCTTTTCTGAGCTCTCTCAGCCAAAAAGCTCCTCAGTTGACTGGGCAGTGACATGCTGTGTTATTTCTGCATGGTTATTAATATATTTCTAATGAAAAAAATAATAAAAACTCAGAGAAAAAGTGAAACAGTCCAATAACCTGCTGAAACATGTCAGATGCTTTGGATTTTTCACACTCCTGATGTTTGCCTGGACATGGATTGAGCCCAATGTTGTTAATTCACAACAAGAACATTTTGTTTATTGGGAACATGCAGTGAATTAAAAGAGGAAGTCAACTAACAGAAGCTGAGAAATAGCACAGCCCCGTGGATGTTCTGAATTCAGAGCCCAAAAATCTGTGGAGTTGGGTGGGAAAAAACCTAATGCCGAGTGATTTCCAGGACTACATTTCTTCATGTCTCTCGACTGAAGTCTAAAAAGATGGATTTGTTGCTCCACCTGTATGATCCGGGGTGGGCTGCTGGACGAAATATCTGGGTTTGTCCAGTTTGGAGGGAAGGAGTCTGAGGAAGGGACCTGAGGAGAAAATTGAAGAGGGAGGTGCTGAGCTCTCCCCTCTGGGATCCAGTGATGGGATGTGTGGGATTGGTCTAAAAGTGTCTCAGGGGAGGTTCAGACTGGATATTAGGAAGCACTTCTTTACAGAGAGAGTGGTCACACACTGGAACTTCCTAGAGAGCTTCGGGTTGGACATCAGGAAGAATTTATTCATGGAAAGGGTGGTCAGGCATTGGAAGGAGCTGCCCAGGGAGGTGGTGGTGTCCCCATCCCCAAAGCTGTTCAAGGAACAACTGGACATGGCACTCAGTGCTCTGGGCTGGGGACAAGGTAGGGATTGGTCAGGTGCTGGATTCGATGATCCCAGAGTTCATCATGATTCTGGGATTCTGGGATTGATGCCTCATGTCCATCAGTGTTTAACTCATTTGGAAAATGCACTTAATAATGTGGTTTAACTTCCAGTGAGGCCTGAATCGGCCAGGCAGCTGGACCTGATGGTTGTTGTAGGTCCCTGGAGCCAGAACAAAAGGGGAAAAAATCGCAGGTGAAGAATAGGCCAATGAATGGTGACCCATCTGAAAAGGGATTTGCTCAGAGATGTCTCAAGACATCAAACCCACAGCTGAGTGTAGGAGTAAACCACTGCAAGAGACTGCATTGTCGGAAAGGAAAAAAAAGTCTGATTACACCTTGAGCTGTTGGTGAAATGGATATGGAGGTTTTCCGGTTCTGCTGTTGCCTCCTCTCACCGTGCAGGACCAGGAACCTGGACCAGCAAAATCCCAGAACAGAGGTTTATCCCCAGGACAGCCTGTAAGGAGAGAATATCCCATCAGAACGTTGGACAGGAAAATTGGGGAAGTCAGAACACTCAGTTGGGGGGAGTTTTACTCAGGGAACACACAAAAGCATCAAAAGCCTTTGCTTATCTCATCCAGGCCACTGAATGGGCAACACTAGAGGAGTCCCAAGCCTTTGGAGAAGAGCTCAGCAGTCTTCCAGGAAGTATTGATACGGCAAACTGCATCTCCTGACAGGCTTGTTCAGTGCTAAGACCATCATGAACGAGTTGATGAAGGTGCCTGCTCCTTTTAGGCTGCCCAAAATTGTCCTGCAGGGTTTCTCTGAAGGAAATAAAAGAGCGGGGCCTGCTGCAAGACCTAACGCATCTTTCTGACAGGGAAGGAATTTAATGTAGCTTTGGATTTACTATGGGAATTCTACTGAAACCAAGGTCTGAGTGTGAAGCTGCCTGGGACATTCCAGCCAGGAAGGCAACCTAACTCAATCCATTCTTGGGTTGGGGAAATAATCTGCCTTTCTTACGAAGAGGACATCCCCAACCCTCCTTTCCCAGCTGGATGAGATGCTGGTTGTTTAGAAAACTAAAATCAGATGTTTGTGGGAGTATTTGAGAGTACTCAATGCCACCAGACTGGTGCTTCCCTCCACTGTGAGGCTTCAGACCCTCGTGCCCTGCAGCCCGAAAATATCAGTGGTGCAGCAGCTGAACTCATCCCCTGCCAAGGGAAGATTTAAGGAACCACGAGGAAATGAAGTGCCAGCCTCTCCTCGATTTATTTGCTGATCATCAGTCTCTTTCAGATGAAGGCACTATTTTACGGTCAGGATTGGTCTATTCTAGCTAAATGCAATCCCAATAGCATTGTTCTCTTCTCCCACAAAAAGCCCATCGTAAAAGAAAACAAAATTAAAAAACTCACCTGTGCTTTCTTTGGGGGGCAGTTGTTTGCCTTATTTCCCATGTCTGAAGTCTTTTATTTCTCCTTTCATTCATCAGCTCTCTTCAACTTTATTTTCTTTTAATATTTCAGAGCAGGATCAGGCAAATGGCCTCAGTGTAATTGGAAATTTCCTTGGCAGCTGTCATTCTGACTGCTACAGAAATGTACAAAAATCCATGTAGATATTTCAGTCAGCCATAAAATAGCCAATTCCCAAAGGATGAAAGGAGTGGGGTGTGGGGGCTGGGGGATTTGTAACTCTTATAATTCGATCTGAATGTATAGAGGTGAAAGTCTTATTTATATTCCCTAATACTGAAAAGAACCTAGGGACAGTTTCCCTAAAATCTTGGCATGGTGGCTAAGTTTTGTGGCTGCCCCTTTGCAAGGTGGTGCACACTACCTGAATGATTTTCCCACCACAAGAAAGAGTGGGAGCCATGAAATTCAGAGATTAATTCCCAAATAAAATTTGGGTAATGATCCTTTTGCCTGCATTGCCATGAGGGTGGTGTTTCAGACAGGTCTCTTTGAAGTCCCACCCACCCTACAGCAGCTGTGGTCATGTTTGAAAGTAAATAGGCACTTGAGAAATAACTTTTGGGCATTTTTTTAACTGTCAAGACTCTGGAGTGACCCCCAAATTTGCTCAACATCACATGTCAAGAGAAAGAGCTGTTACATCCCTTCCCTTCTGTATCAACAGGATTAACACTTCTTCCCTTTTCCTTCTTCAACTAATGCCTCCTTCCCCTTTTGCCATCAAAATTTCTGTCTTACTCACATGCCAGTTGAGTTAATATAAAAATCAGTTTTAAACTGGTTGTGCGTGAGTGCTCATCTGCTCAAACACTTCTCCTGTCAACCCTGGCAACTCCTTGACTTTTTTTTTTTCTCTCTCTTCAGATCAGAGCGAGTCGTTTGCATTTTCATGATGAGCAGCTTCCACGCTCTGTGAATCTTTACAGGGTGCAATAATGATCTTAAGGGTCTTTTCCAGCCTAAATGATTCTGTAATTATTCATGTCCTACCTGCTTTCTGCAGCTCTCTTTCCTCTCTCTTCTTCCCTGCCCAACCATTCCATTGTCCCTTCCCTTGAAGGCACAAAAAAACCCAGTAAAGTTTGTAATGTCTCTACCAAGGCTGATAAGATTTGTTTTATGGCCTCTGGTCTTACAAAATGGTCTCCAAGTTGCAATTAAATCCTCGAAATTCTCATGATTGCTTGAAGGAACTGGGGGAAGTGGGAGATGCTGAGAATATTTCAACTGGCAGAGGAAACAATTGACAAATGGGTTTTTGCTCTTGCTTTGTGGCAGAGTAATTATGAGAAGTAGGATCTACAGCACTGGCTTTAAATATGGTAACAGTGACAATTCCTACACAGGATTTCAGAGTGCCATCGAAGGGGGTCTCAACTCAGTGATTTTTGTCTTCTATCCCTGAGCCATTGCTCTGCCAACCGAGCAGCAGGAGCTCGTCTAGATTTTATTTGGTAAATATTAAAATAAGCTGAGCCGGTATTTTATTTTCCCTATCAAAGACTTTCAAACTCACAAGACAGGGAAACCTCATCCTGCCTTTATTGTCTTTGGGTTTTGTTTTCCCTCACTGTGAACAGGAATGTGCTTCCCTCAGCTGCCCTTCCAATGTTCCTGGTGTGCACAACACGGACAAGGCAGCGTGGGTTGACATGGGGGTCAGCAACCTTCCCTGAGTGACACGCAAGGTGATTTTTCCTTCATAAATTACAGATGAGATGGGATATGAGATAGAAAACACACAGCAGAGGCCAAGGAATTCAAAATGATCAAGGTGTGTTGGATCTGAGGGTGGTAAGAACTCATTTTTCTGCAAAACAATAATTTCTGTTGAGTTTGAAGGTCCTCAGGAGCTGCTGCTGGTCCTCAGACAATTTTTGGATGCCGTGGCTGCCAGCCCAACCCTCCTTGTGCTGTAGGTGGAAGCTGTGTTTTATGGATCTCTCCAGGCTGCGCTCACTGTTCCCTAGAAAGATTTGTGGCCTTTTTAGTTGTGGACACTTCATTCCCTGGAAATGTCCAAGGTCAGGTTGGACAGGGCTTGGAGCAACCAGGGATAGTGGAAAGTGTCCCTGCCCATGGCAGGGAGTGGAATGCGATGATCTTTAAAGTCCCTTCCAACCTAAACAATTCCATGATTTTGTGATTCCCGTACCCCCTGCCTCTAGTTTGGATTCTGGAGTCAGATGCTCCCTTTTCTATGGCTGGGATTCCTCAGCAAGGGAAATATTTGCTTTTCTCCAAATTTGAAAATCCAGGGAAAAAAAACAGAGGACAATCAAGGCTGCCCAAAGGTGTGTAGATCTTCACACTGCAGTTTTTTCCTCTAATCTCTACAAGAATAAATTCCATGTTCTTCCCCAAGGTAATTATTCTATTCCAGGGACAGGAAGAACACAGGTCTGATTGACTATGGCAAAACATAACTTGGTTTGAGAGTGATTTTTTTTTGTTTCTTGTTTTATTTTCTCCATGGAGGAGAACTGGCTGCACTCACTAAGTTTCTGGATGATGGAATTTTACAAGAATTCTATCACTGGAAATCCAGTGATCATGGTGTGGTCAACAGGTACAAAAGTGCTGGAAAAATGACTGCATGAAAATGGACTTTGCCAATAAAGTGAGCTGCAAAATACCAGATTCCTGCATTCAGGTCATTCCTTCTCTTTGAAATTTGGAAAGGAAAAAATTGGCTTTCAAATACCAAATGTCAGAAGACAATCCTCTTGAACATGAACTAGAGCTTATCAAAGAAGGAGATAATAAAATAATTATAACCACACATTAAGAAAAATCTGATAAACAGAGGAAAAACAACCAGAAAGAGAACTTTGGGTTGTTTGGTTTGTTTTTTTTTCTGTTGAGACTGGGTTGCAAGCAGTTCACTTTTAACATTTTTGTGACTAGATTTGAGCAAAAGAGACTGAAAGAAGAATGTAGGTTGATTTTGGAGAAGGATTAGCATAGTGAATCAATTATTGAGGAATCTTTTATAATAGCACTGAGTGCTTTTTCCATCTTTAGATTTCGAAAGTGCTCTGTGCATGTAAGAAAAACCCAGCATTTTAAGAAGCTCACAATGGGACTTTCAACCATAGTGCCCTGGATCTCTCACTTGATCTTGCAGTTCACATCCCTGTTGCGTATCTCCATCAAATCCTTGAATAACTTCTGGTAATAAGAGACTATTTTTCTGTGATTCACTTTTTACCCCCGAAAATGATCGTAAGGGAGCCGCATTTCTTCTTGTTCTTAAATGGTTTTAACCACACTTCAAAGTCAGGTCAGGTAGAGCCATCCTTTTACCCTTCCCTGGTTCCAGAATAATTGCATCTCATGCTTCAATCTGTGCGTAACAGCGCCTCGCAGATGAACTTGGAAATGTAAAACAGGATGGCCCTTCTGCTGTAGGAACTTTTCTCTTGGCATTGATGTGTGGGGGCATTCAAGATGCTAAACTGGAAAGAAGAGGCAATATAGATCTTGATAATAAACGGCAGAAATTTAAAGCTACCCCTTTCTCATGGTGTTCCACCTCCACACCACACACTCAAATTAGGGCAATGACATCTACAATCGAAACTATAAAAGCAGAGCTTTGGATTAGATATTATGAAGAAATTGTTTCCTGTGAGGGTGGTGAGGCACAGGAATGGGTGTCCTGGAAAATTTGTGGCTGCTCCATCCCTGGAAGTGTCCAAGGCCAGGTTGGACAGGGCTTGGAGCAACCTGGGATAGCGGATGGTGTCTCTGCCCATGGCGGGGGCTGGAACGATATGGACCTCAAAGTCCCTTCCATCCCAAGCTTTTCTATGACTATTCTATGATACAATTACAGAAAATCCATGTAAACTCCAGGAATTACAGTCTTCAGCAATTTGGTAATGAATTATCTGAATATTCCAGGAATGTGCTAGTCTGGCTGTAATGGTGAAAGAGTGGCAATTAAACATTTTGCAGAGAAATAATCAAACTGAAGAGATTTATAAAATGATGTTAACATAGTCTGTGATAGAGGCAAGAACTTCTACTTCACCCAGTCCAGAACCAGGAGGACCATAAAGCTGTCCTATATTTTCCAGGAAGTCCTTCATTTTAGCCCTATTTTTATAGAATACAGAATCATAGAATCATAAAAGTTGGACAAAACCTCCAAGATCATTGAGTCCAACCTGTGACCAATCCCCACCTTGTCACCCAGACCAGAGCACTGAGCGCCACGTCCAGGTGTTTCTTCAACATCTCCAGGGATGGGGACTCCACCACCTCCCTGGGCAGCCCCTTCCAATGCCTGACCACCCTTTCCATGAAGAAATTCTTCCTGATGTCCAACGTGAGTCTCCCCTGCCACAACCTGAGGACATTTCCTTTTCTCCTGTCTCTTGTTCCCTGGGAGAAGAGCCTGACCCCACCTGGCTCCACCCTCCTGTCAGGGAATTGTAGAGAGCAATAAGATTTTGAGGAAAAAAAAAAGTATTCTGCACAGGACAAAAAGATTTTTCACAGTCAATCCTACACATGACTGGACACAAGTGGCACTCACCTTGCAGTGGTATTTGTCTATTTTTGCCCATATTGAAATAACTTTTCCTAGTATAAACAGCATCTCTTCATTAATTCTAACATCTTTTTAAAAACTCATTTTAAAATTCATTAAGTGAGATTCAAATGGAGCTTGAAAGGGCAGCACCACCATGTGAACATATGCATGGAAAGAGCTTTGACAATAGTGAGATCTCATCCAATACCAGCAAACCCAAATTATCTCTTTATTCTTGAGCTTTGTCTGCCCACAGTCAGCTACTGGTGAGGTATTATTGAATCTGCTTTCCATTTAGGCCACAGAATGACTTTTTTAAAAAAGAAAAATCAAGGGGGAAAAAAAAGAAAAAGCAGTAGGACTGGAGATGTCTGGAACACCTCAGTGTCTGGACATTGAAATCTGTGGATTTGGTCTTTGGCACAATTCTTGACACCCCTGTTTTCACATCACTACAAAGAATCTTTTCAGGCACAGAAATTTCCATGAGTAAACTGGAAATGCCTCTGCAGAGACATCAGCCAAGACACTGCAAATGTCTATTGGCAGAAGCATCTCAAAATCCCTGAGCTGAAGATTTCCGCTAATATTGATATTTATTGCCAGCTCCAGTTTCAGACCTGGGACAAGCAAAAGCAAAGAGTTTGTATGGCATTGCTTTGGCCTTGATAGGTCACTTCAGAAGTGACCCCTCCTTCACACTGAGAGTCTTGATGCAAATCCCACTGAAATCCATGGAGATCTTTCCATCCAATTAATTATACTTCGTGGCAGACTCAGAGGCCTTTGTTACAGACAGGTCAGCACTTGGCATGAGTGTTAATTTACCTGGGATAGCAGCCAGGGATTCCTGGTTTTGCTGATGTTGCAGTAAAACCTTTTCCAACGTGTTCCGTATCTCAGGGATTTTCTAAGCCCCAGTGCACGGACCCACCAAAACTGAGGCTGGGGTGGTGTTTGGTCAAAGGTTGAACTTGATGATCTTGGAGGTGTTTTCAAGGCTTTAATGGTTCTATGGTTCCGTGATTCAAGTACATCTCATGCCTTCATCTTCTGTCGCTGTGGCTGGAGTAAGAACGGTGTAGAGCACACGGAGACGGGCAGGGAGTGAGAAAAGAGAGCTTTATTGTTATGAGCAACCCCTTTTATACATGCTAAATGACTAATTGTGATTGGATAGTATTTACCCACCCCCCAAGGTGATTGGTTGAAGCCTGTACAGTGCTCAGTTCCAAAACATAGATTAGAGTGAGTGAGAAGAATTCAGCTTATCTTTATGTTTCCCACAGAATTCAAGAGAAAGAGAGAATTCTCGGGGCAGTACGTCCACAATCTTCCTTGCTTTTCTTGACCAGGTGGTGTTTTCAAGGTTTTGTACTACATCCAAAATGCAAAGCTCTGTAAACTTGCTCACATCTGATTGAAGGTGGGCTCTGAGGGGGGGAGTATTGAATGTTGTAAAAGCCTTTCAGTGCTCCACGGGGGCCCTATAAGGAAAACAGGGACAAGTTGCTGCAGGGTCTAATGAGATAGGACAAAGTGCAATGGTTTAAAAGTGAGAAAAAGAGGAAATTTAGACTAGAAATGAGGAGAAAAATTTTTGCAATGAGGGTGGTGAAACCCTGGCACAGGCTGCCCAGAAAGGTGGTCGATGCTCCATCCCTCAAAATGTTCAAGGTCAGGTCGGACAGGGCTTGGAGCAACCTGGTCTATTTGAAGATGTCCCTGCTCACTGCAGGAGGATTGGACTGGATGACCTTTAAAGGTCCTTTCCAACCCAAACCATTCTGTGATTCTCTAATTCTGTGTTCTTGTGAAGCAACCTTCCTCCCACAAGGTTTTATGATGACAGTTTTCACGTTGATTAAAAAATATATTTCTTGTTCTTAGGATGAATTTTGTCCCTTGAAAAACTCTCAGTGCTCTTGAGATCTTGTTCCACTGCTGAGACTTCTTGAACTCAGTGCTGTCCCACCCTTGTCTGTGACTGACCAGGGCACCTTCAAAGAGAAGACACAGATAAAACAATCAAGTGACAAAATAATCTTTGTTTGGGGTTGGCAGCAACGACTTGGCTGAGGTTGGCTGTTTTCTGGCACATCCTGATCTACCTGAACTCCCTTTGACTCACCTTGGACTTTGGCATTTCAAGCACTCCTCTGTATTATGCAGCAAAACTCTGCAGCTCTTTCTTTTCAAGTATAAGTTTGACTGAATGGCTTTAACAGAAAACTGCCAACAAAAGCACAAAAAAAGTTTAATTGAATTAAGTCTAAATAATACGATCTTGAAGTTTTAATACACACTTATCTATTGACATTGTCTCACAGCTGGAATAAAAGAACAAAGTCCTTGTTCTGATCTTCTGCAGAGCAGGCAGATTTATAATGTACAGCAAAAGGAATCTGAAAGGCAAAGTCTTCATGTAACATTTAATCCAATATTGGAAAGTGAACACGAAAGGTTCTGCTACCGAAGTGTGGGGACAATCATAGAACGGCAAGTTTGGCTCCCAGCAAGGAAACACCCATAGTCCTTATTTCACGTATGACAGAGGTAAATGTTGTAACAATGTCCTGTGGGTGCATTTTGTTGGTCTCAGCACAGGTCTGATGTATAGTTAGGATTATCATCCTTGAGAGAGGAGAGAGAAGTATTTGGAAGGGGATTTTTGGTGGTTTTGAAGGCTGAGGACCCCTTTGAGTTTTGTAGCAACACCAAACATCCCCTTGTTCTGATGGGATATTGTGTGAGGTGGGTGGTATTCAGTATTGCACCTATAAACCCATATATTAAAACTTTAAATATACTCTTCAGCTCCATACCTCTCATCCTTCCAGTCTTTTCCGTGAGAGACCTGAGTCCTCCTTTTTGCTCCTGGAATATCATCAGCCCTTAGAGAAGCTGCGTAAGGGCTGGCCGTTCACCACGTCTTCTGCAGAACTTAGTGAATAAATGACTGAAAGGCAGATACAAAACAAACAGAAGGACATCATTTAAAAAAGAATATTTTGTTGTGGGTCAGCATCATAGCCTCATCCAGCTGCTCACTTGCTCCTCCTTAGGAGGGAGAAGAGAATAAAAAGGGTAAAATGTGAAACTTTCAAGCTGAGATAAAGACAGTTTATTAGGTAAAGTAAAAGCTGCAAGACAGCAATTTGGGTTCAAACCATGCTTTGAGGCTGAATGAACACTCAGAAAAGATTCCTGTTGCAGATTAATAAATAGGCAAGTTACAGCAGGCTCAGGTATGGAACTGAAAATCACTGAAAAATGGAAGAAATTCAGGATGCATCATCTCTGCCTTCTCTGTTCTTACTCTTTTCCGAACATTCAGGTTTGGTTTATTTTGGAGCCAGGCTGTGCTTGTTCTGAACCTGCCCCTCTGCACTCCTGTCCTCACGACTCCAACCCATACCTGTGTGAACACCCTGCCCTGACGAGGAAGTTGAAATTCAATTCTTTTTTAATGATTAATTTCTGTAGGAATTCTGGGGAACTGCTATTTGTTAATACACGTATTTCCCCGTGCTGCTCCTTCAAAGCTCAGGCAGCTGGAAATCAAATAATAAAAGTTAACATGAAGGGATTATTACAGCCCTTATAAAGACTTGGGGGAAATTATCATGCAAACAGATGGTGCTCCAAAAAAGTGTTAAAAATACTGCAGAATAATTTGTCTGGTTGACAAAAAGAATCGATATTAAAGAAATAGAGAGATAAAATGATGTTAGAGAGAGATGAGTGAATTTTTTTAAATCCCTCATGGAGCTGCAGCATTTCCAACTTATTTTTTCTGATTTTTGCTCTCCTCTCTTTTTCATTTATGATGTTTTTCATTTATGATCTCAGACTCCACTAATAATGGAAAACTTGATGAGGCTTTATTAGGCAGTTGGGATCTTGGTTTTCAGAACAGGGTTTTCTTTCTCCCTCTGCAAGTTTGCTCTTAGCTTTTGCCCTCTGATCTTTTCCATAATCACCTTTCCTCACTTTCTGATTTTCCTGTACCTCGCTCAGTGATTTGTTTGTAACATAATCCTTGACTTCCAGGCTAAAACCATTTAGATCAGCTCATGGGTGTGATGTCAAATGGCACAGAGCAATCCTTGCTTTCAGCTGTAATCCTGGACTTCCACATCCACTGGGAAAACAATGGATGGAGGAGGACAGAGCTCTCCTTCATCCATCCAGGGTGTACTGAGGATGGAACAACATGGAAATCATCTGGCTGGAGAGAATCCCCTCTATTGAACTTCTGGTGGTGTAAGATCAGAAGGAAAAATCACAGAATCCTGGGATAGTTTGGGCTGGAAGAGACCTAAAAATCCACCTCATTCCACCCCCCCTTCCATGGGCAGGGACACCTTCCACTGGACCAGGTTGCTCAGAGCCCCTTCCAAACTGGCTCAATAAATAAATAAATAAATAAATACTTATTCTTACTCAGGTCTAGCAGGAGAAACCTCAGGATGTGTTTGACCTATGCCCTGGACAGTCTTACCTGCATAAACTGGAGGAAGAGTGAAGACCAGAGTCAAACCTCTAATTACAGGAAGTATTGGGACCCAAATGTTCAACACAGTGTGAGTGGATTTTCACTGAGTTGGCTCAGTCAGGCATAATCCTTTAGATCTGTGGAATTTGTGATAGGACAAGGTTTTAAAATGCAGGAGGGTAGAATTAAGTTAGATATTAGGGAAAAACCCCTTTCCTCTGAGGGTGGAGAGACACTGGAAGAAGTTTTGCAGAGAAGCTGTGGCTGCCTCATCCCTGGAAGAGTTAAAGGCCCTGAGCAACCTGGTCTAGTGGAAGGTGTCCCTGCCCAGGGATGTTGGAACTGAACAGTTTGGAAGTTCCTTTCCAACCCAAACTGTTCTCTGATTCTGTCATTCTGTGATAATTCTCTCTCTTGCAGGATTCTGCTGCTGAACTCACTTTCCTTCCGTGTAACCTTCGTTTAATTTCTCTTCCTTTCCGTGTTTTCTGGCTGAGATCACCGCCTTGGCCCACCTCCTAACACTTCCAGCTTAAGAGGGGAAGATTAATGTGCACTTTCCTGCATCTCTGTGTGTACATCTTTCCCATCACCAGGTGCCAGAGAGAATTACTTTCCTGGGCAAACAATGTCCACCTTTAATCAATTTCCACCAAATTAATTTCTACAAGTGTTGCATTATTACCAAGGAGGGAGATGAACAAAGGGAACGAAGACAGGCAGAAAATCCCGGGACACCTGTGTCTTGCTCCGAGAAGCAAACATAATTAATTGTAGTGGTTTGATTTCTGCACTTTCCCCTTGCCCCTGGGTCAAAATCCAGGTGCTTTAACTGGCATGTTAATTAGTTCTGTGTTCGTAAATGGAGGAACCACGATTGTTAAAGGCATAAAATCGCAATGGCAAAATGCTGCTGCCATGGGCCAGCTGACAATTACCTGCCAGAGTTAGACAGATCTGTCTGTAAAACAGAAATCTGAGGAGAATAAACCTCATGGGGACCAGGGCTCACTTGTTGCTTTGGGTTCCCTTCGTAATTCCATAGTCATGACCTGATGTAATCTCAGAACAACATGAAGGGAATTTTCCCATTGCTGACCTACCACTGATTTAACTCATTGCTGTTTCCTAAATCCGTGTAGGCTGGGAGCATGACCAACATGTGGATATCAGCAGATTTGCATGTTTATTAATTAGAATCCACAGCTGATGGATTTACCTGACTCCCCTCTGAATCCTGTTCAGGACGAAGGACATGTGTCAAAGCACCCCAGGGACAGGGCAAGGGGAATGGCTTTAAGAGGAAGAAGGGAAGATTTAGATGGGATATCAGGAAGAAATTCCTCCCTGTGAAGGTAGGGATGCCCTGGAACAGGTTTTGCAGGAATTCTGCGGCTGCCCCATCCCTGGAAGTGTCCAAGGCCGGGTTGGATGGGGCTTGGAGCAACCTGGGATAGTGGAAGGTGTCCCTGCCCATGGCAGGGGTTTGGAACTGGATGATCTTTAAGGTCCTTTCCAACCCAAACCATTCCGTGATTCTATGAAATAAGAAAGGAAGTCCTGCAATTATCTTTATCCAGAACCTCACAAGTTGGAGAAATATCGCTTTTATGAACATCTGGGGAACTGGGACAGCAAACTTTTCATTTTGGCTTGACATTGTTCCTACAAATGTTCTCTGGCAAGACAACAAACTGAATCTGTGCCCTGTTTACCCTTGACACCTCTGATATCCAAATCCATCGATTCTCCCACCATGAAGGAGATGTTCACAACAGCACCTTCTCCTACGCACAGGAAGGTGAAACTAAAAAGTGTTTGGGATGACAATGGCCAGCTGAATTTTTGCTTTAATTCAAGAGGACTCTGCATTGACAGAGACAGGAACATCTGCTAGAATGTCAAAATATATTTCCCTAAATTGTAGGTTTAATTGGAAAAGCTGAGCTACTATGAAAAGGAAGCTTCACCAGTTCCTAGATTTGTGAGGGTAGAGTAAAACAAACTGAGAATCTTATTCACAGTTTTTAATATCTCTGCTTTTCATGCAACCCACTTCTCATTCTTCAAATAAAGATATAATTGAAAAGGAGCAGTGTGTTTCTACTTTTATAGTGATGATAGAGTAAAAGCCATAGGATTTTTAAGGCACCCTATAGAGATCCTACAGGCTTTTTTCCTGGTGAACTCTCCCATCAGTATGGAAATGAAAACTCGAAATTCATTTTGTTTTCACAATGGGAAAAAGTCAGTCTCATGGCATTGAAGCTTTATGAAGTATGCAAAGATTTACTTGCTGAGAGCCAAACTGGAGTGATATTATATATGTACTAAAGATAAAATATCCCCTTGGAAATGAGCAATTCCACCCTTTGAAAATCCGAGTGAGGGCAGGAGGTATCATAAGGAAATCTAATATTTTAGTGAAAAATTGAGAAAATGCTAGTGCCATCTATTGGCATGAAAATATAAAGGTGGAAGAGAAGCTGGGCTCGTCTGCCTGAATCCAAACAGGCAGAGAGGAGGCTGTTTGCTTTAATCACATCAAGTTAAGATATTTGTAAATACTCAGGTTTATGTTTAGTCTTTTTAATGATGTTGTATTTTGGGTAAATATGTTGACTTTCAAATTAATCACCGTTGTAATCAAGCTGCAGCGAGAGATGAGGATTTGCCTGTAATGGGAATTAGGAGTCATTGCTGAGTGGATAAATGCTGGCATTCTGACTAATGCTCTTAAGCAGGTTTGCAATGTCATCACAGGCTGGATCCAGGCTAGGAAGCAGGTTTAAATCTCCCATGGAATAAAAGGTGGAAAAATCCCTAGTTCTTAGATATTCCCTGGTTTTCCACTGGAAAATATTTCCATGCTGGAGTTAAGACTGAAATGAAGAGGGATTTCCATTCCCAGCAAGTCAGCAGGAGGCAGCCAGCCAAGATGGGCACCTGACACTGAAATTCAAATATTTCAGTATCAGGGAGTCTGGATTAGCACCAAATGATCCTCCACTTTTCAAATTCAAATTAATCCCGCTCCCTGCATCCCCACTTTGTCAACAGAACAAATCAGACTCCACGTGTGTAGGTCATCGTTTGGCAAACCAGAACCATCCCAAGCCGGAATGAAAGGCCCCGTTCCGGACATGGGAATGTTGAGCTCTCTGCCTTTGGAACACCAACACCTGGAGCTGCACTCAGAACCCTCCTTGGGATATTTTTATTTTTTATCAGTGGCTTAGACTGAAGAATTCTGAGCAATTCTCAACATCTTTTCCTTACTCAGCCATTTTCCACGCTAGAGGGACTGGGAGAACGTTCAGTGTGAGAAAAATGTGCTACAAAAGGCCGATGCCTGGAACTGACCAGGTAGGAAAATATTTGAGACCAATCTGTGGTACTCCTTTATCTGTGTGAAAAAAGATGAAGTTCCTGACTCCAGTGTAGGTGACTTGTTACTTTCTATGCTTCCCTCCTAAAGGCAAAAGGCCACAAAATTTGAATTTTTTTCCCTCTCCTTACATCAGTTTAAAATATAAAAAAAGAAATTCTAAAAGTTCCATTGCATTATTTTAATAAACCCAATGAGCCTTTGTCAAGAGATAAAAGGAGAGAGGGCGAAAAAAACCTGAGAGAAAACCTGGCAGGAAAGCCTGGAAGTTATTTCAGTATTGACCTTATTTAAAAACTTACGTGGAAGAAGGTAAAAGCTCTTTGTCAGGACTTTAGGAAGGGAGAATCAGGTTTTATGAAACTCATCCTGGTTACTGGCATGATCTTGAATCTCCTCACTCCAAACAAGTCTGAAATCCCAATTTTTAGCCCAAAAGTGGTTGCAATAATGACTCATTTCCCAAGAATGATGTGGGATTTCTGTCCTTTGTGCTGTGCTTTGCCAGAGGGCCCCGTGGAAGGACAAAGATTTGTATCCCCCAAAATGCTGTGACATTTTCATGCTGTTCAAACACACTCTCTTAGGTACTGCAAGTTCAGGACCTGCTTAAAGAAAACCTTAAGGTGATTCTGACAGAGATATTTGAGTCTGTGTGTCAAAACCTTCCTCCCACCTTGATTCTTGTGCCCCAGGACCACTACTCAGGGGTCTGTGTCTTTTTTTGCACTGATCCCTGCAAATTCTGGAGGAATTATTTCCACTTCCCCAGTGTTCAGAAACACAGAGGAGAGGATCTAAACACCAACCACATGCACGCACAAACCCACTCTGTTTTTTTCCCCCTGCAAGCCCAAATTCTGCACCCCACTAAGGAAGGCTAAAGGTGTTCCTCTCTGGCAGGCTCTTCTTTTTGTCATCTCAATCCTCTTAATCTTTTCAATTTGCTTCAGAAGGATGGATGGCAATAGACCACAAATAAACAGCCTTAAAGACAAAGGATGAAAAACATAAAGAAGTGCATGGGTCGCTGCCTGAGTAGGAAATGTAAATCAGAGTCAATGAAGAAAATAAAATGTGTCAGCTGAAAGAAACCCTGGCAAAGCAAACTGTTTTTAAAATAAATCAGGCACAGGATGTAGTGTGCAAAACCTCCTCCTCCATAGGAAACCCTGAAAAAGGATCACAGAATCATAGAACATTTTGGGTTGGAAAGAACCTTAAAAATCATCCAGTTCCAACCCCCTGCCATGGACAGGGACACCTTCTACTATCCCAGGTTACTCCAAACCCAATCCAACCCAGCCTTCAACGCTTCCAGGTTGTCTCTGCCCATGGCAGGGGCTTGGAACTGGATGATCATGGAACAACAGGATTATAGAATAAGGTGAGTTGGAATGGACCCATCAGGATCATCGAATCCAACTCCTGGCCCTGCACAGGACACCCCAAGAATCCCACCCTGTGCCTCTTGAAGGTCCCTTCTGCCCAAACCATTCCACGATTCCTTGATTTTTCCAAGAGGCACGAAATGCCCTGGAGCAGAACAACTGCGACATTTTTAGATGAGTATTTTAGGAAATGCCTTTAGCATAACTTCAGACCACCAAACGCTGTGTCTGAGGAACCACCCCTGCTGTGGCTCTGCCCTTTCTCACCTCTCCTCTTTGGTGCCTTGGTCTCCTGTCCTCCATCTCCAGCCCTCTGCCATCCCCATTACACACCTCACTTCCCATGTTCTCCATGCCTGGTGAGCACCTAAACAGGAATTATTGCTGGAGGCAGCTGGGATGCGAATTGCTGGTGTTCAAACGCTGCTGCCGAAGTGACCTTTTGAAATCCGTGGACATGAATTTTCTATCTCATTTCCCATGGGAAAATATTTACATATTGTTAAACGGGCTGAGCTTGCTGTTACTGTGTTGTTGCTGTGACTTACAAAACATTACTAGGAAATAATAATAATAATAATAATAATAATAATAATAATAATAGCAATAACGACAAATCCCAGGTTTTGTTGGAATGGAAGCCTCAGAGATGAGCTGTGGGAGTCCACAGCACCAACATCAGAACACAGCATGAGAGGGTGCTTGTGATGTTTACCTCCCTCCCACAGGTCCCCATGTGCTGCCTGCTCCACCTCGGTTGTGGTAATTTATTCACACACCTTTAGAAAATAAGATGAAACCTCCTGGTAGTTTGTGAATATCCAGTTTTAAACAAGGCAGCTGAAAACTCTCTGAAGAAAGGAGGTTACTGGTAAGCAACACTCCTGAATTTATACATGAGGGAGAGGTTTATCATATAAATGGAGGTGGGAGAGGGGAGGGGAGAGTGACCTTTGTCTTTCCAGCACCATAAAATTTCATATTCACAGCACCAAAGAGGCCTGAACACCATGAGGTTTTCCTGTCCTCTTTTTCACACTGGTTTCTGTCAAATGTTAGAAGAGGGAGAGATAACACCAAAGAGGGGAGAAAAAGATTGCAAGCATAGCACTTTCAGTGACCCTTCATCTGCTGCTCTTGGCAAGAATCGCTCAGATCAGAGTGGGTTTGCTTGGTTGGACCAAGTGGTGAGAGAAAAAGAGTGGGAAGAGTTTTTCTAGATACACCGAGAAGGGATATGACTTCCATTATTAGCTGGAATTTGAGATTAAAATGCGTAACAAAGGGCTTGAAGGCACAGAAATCTTACAAAGAGGTGGTTATAAAATCTACCAGAGGCTGCTCACCCCTTTGGCCAGGATTTTTTCGGGTTTTCTTTGCTTCGTGAATGGGTTTGGGGTCAAATATTTACATCAGGAGTATTTTTGTGTTCTGCATTGTGAATACAGAACATTGTGAAGTCCTGGGGCTGCCAAAGCTGCCATATTACAGCTATCAAATATCTATCCATTAACCAATAATTGCAATATTTTTAGTACTTCCTGTTTAGAAATACCATGAAATTGGAGTGATCTGGAAAATCTAAGACCACAGACCCATTCAGAGGAGAGAAGATATAACATTCCAGCTGTTCCAGCACTGAAATAGTTACTGAAGCCAGGGAATAGTCCTTGATAGTGCTGCCTCATTCATTTACTTTTCTTTCTCTGTGCAAAATGTACCATAACTTAAAATCATAAGTTATCATAACTTAAATAAAGCAAAAAGAAATCAAAAGGTGTCTTTCTAGTTTTGACACTACAGGGTTTGGAGAAAGCACAATCTACAAAGTCATTGAGATAATTCAGTTTCCAAAAAGTGGGGTCCTGCTTAAGCAGGTCACATCTGCAGAAGATGAATCATGAATTGCAGAGATTTCCCCACACGTCAAGGCATAAATTACATTTGTACAGGACTGAGCCTCCTGCTCCATGCAGCTGCTGCGCTGCCCTGGGAATGAAGGATGAGCTGGGCCACAGCTGTCAGAGGTTGGTTTATGACCAACCCGGACTGGCTCCGATGTCTCACAGCTTTCCATGTCCCCTGACAGAGTGGATAAGCATTGGAACAGGCTCCCAGGGAAGTTGTGCATCCCTGGAAGCCTTCAAAATTCCTTCTTGGAAGGGCTCCATGATGCTCAAATTGCGAGAGAAGGAACGACCCAGAGGAATCTGGAAAGTCCTGCCAGGAATGTGGGCAAGTTTTCTTGGAGGGCAACATCCCCATCTCCCACTTAAATGAAACAGGGAAGGAAGTCATGGACTGCTGGAAGGTCGTGTGTAGTTGCACTGATTCAGAATTTTCCTTTCTCTCTCATGGAGAATATAGATAAACTGTACTCCTTGTACTTTCTTAATCTCTGTGTTTTGTGTTAGATGTTGTACAAGTCTTGACCAATAGGTCTTGGGGGGTGGATTCCCTTTGACCAATGGATACTTGTTTATTAGTGTGTATAAAAAGAACTTCTTGTAAATAAATCTTTCTTCTTCGCCATCTTGAAGCCTGTCTGCCTGACTTCCCTACCTGCTTTCACAAATCCTACAAACAACAGAAAAGCAAACACCAGTCATGAACACATCAGGAGGAGAGGTTCTGTCCTTTACTTCTTAAAAGGGGTGATAGAACAAGGTGGACTGGCTTTAAACTGAGAGAGGGCAGGGTTCGTTTGGATTTTGGGAAGAAATTCTGCCCTGTGAGGGTGGTGAGGCCCTGGCACAGCCTGGCCCTGGCCCTGTGGTTGCCTCATCCCTGGGATTGTTCAAAGACAGGTTGGATGAAGCTTGGAACCACCTGGTCTGGTTGGAACTCTGTAATCTTTCAGGTGCCTTCCAACCCAAACCATTCCATGATCCTATAACTCATCTTATCCTGAAACAGGTGAGGGATCTTGGGTTGGCCAGAGGAAGCACAGGGTAAATTCTCTGATTCTCTTGACTGCACCTCCTTTGACCATAGTGGGAGCAAAATCAGCTGGCTCAGATGAAGAAATGTCTGTTGTAGACATCTGAAATGTAGACTCTGCATGGGGATCTCACCCTGAAAGGCATCAGGGCTTCCTGAAAGGTCTCAGGGCTTCCTGAAAGGTATCAAGGCTCACACAAGTTGAGGTGGCATCTGCCCAGGAGGTTGTGTGTGACCTAAAAAGGAGAAGGGCAGAGTCGGGGTGTCTGGGGCAGGTGCACAGAGTATCTGAATTCAGGACAGAACTTTGGATACACTCAGGAATTCCTGTCCCATAGAAGCCAGAGTGGTGGAGACTGAAAGTGCACTAAATATGGGTTTGTGTCAGATATTCTGCCTAAATTATAGAGACTCCTCAGGCATTCCAAAAAATGAAAACAGAACCAGCAGCCTTTGGATGTTGCCCAATCTGGGACCTTAAATAAGAGGAGGACCTATCCCATGTATCACACTCAGTGAATGACACCTGGGGAACAAGCAAAATAATCAAAAAAGAAAACAATAAATCCCATCCTTTATTTGTCAACGCCTTCAAATTTAATCCCCAGATTTGGGGCTTGGCTCCTCCCTATTCAGAGAGAAAACTAAAACCCTTTTCATTTCCCATTGAAAATGATGCAATTCAGGCACTCACTTAGAGTTAAAAATAAGATTAAATGGGTGTGTGGCACATTGAACCTCTCCAGAGGAAATAAGTGGGGCAATCTACATTCCTGTTAGCAAACGCAACCATGCATCTTGCATGAGCTCAATGTCCCTGTCTCTTTCTTTCCAACTTTGCAAGTTACTGTGGAAGTACCTAAATAGGGCACAGAAGAATCTAAATGAGGCACAGGAAAAGTTTTTTCCTGGGAAAAGGGTGGATGGATGTGACCCTTTGCAGTTTTTCTTGCACTGACTGTGGTGATACAGTCAAATCCTCTGAAAGGTGAAGAGCACCTGAAGATCAAGAAAGGTCAGAATTGGGAGAAAATCCTGTCTGCAGCCTTGCCTCAAGGTCCAGACAGAGCAGAGCAGTTCAAAATTCCTATTTGGCTTTGGAGCTTTCCCTGGGAGGGTCTAGAACGAGGATTTGGAAGCTGGAAGAGTTCTGTTACCCTGAGCTGTAACCAAACCCAGCCACAATCTGAGCCCCAGAAAAGTCATATATGGATTATCACTGTTTAGAAGCCTTTGGAAAGAGGGGATTTTGTTTTCCTTTGAGGAAAATGGGCCTGTGGTAAATAGTATGGGAACAGGTAATCAATTCACACAAAAATCATCCATTTTGAAAATATTCATGCCTTCCAGTAGCAGAAATCTCAAAAATTGGACTTAATACCTATTTCAAATTCACTGGCAATAGCACAGCAGGTTTCCTGGATGTGGTGAGCCAGGTGTTAAACAGTATTAGCAATTTCCTCAAAGCTTTTTTTCCTGAAGAGACTTTCCGAAAGAACTTGTAGGAAAAAATAGATGAAAAACACCTAGAGGAAAATGAGCCTTTATTGTTATATATATGGCATTCCATGAAACGTAGCTGCCTTTTTTCTTGGAGTGGCCATTTGCTTGTATTCCCTAAAAAAAATATAGTCTGGAGTCTCGTAGGAAATTCTTTCCCCAAACAACTGGAAAATTCTCTGGGATCAGAGATCTCCCCAGGATGAGTTCAACAACCCAAAGCACTCTAATGTTGTGCTAACTCTAAAACTTCCTCAAGAGCGACAACAAAAAAATTTAATAGAGTTTTTTCTGGAATTAAGTTGGCTTCTCTGGGGATCCTGCCTTTCATGGTGGATCTCTGGGATAATCAGGTCTAAACCATTCAATTTGTGATATGGTTTGTTGGGCATGGCGGCATTGGGGCAAAGGTTGGACCTGAAGGTTTCTTCCAACCTTAACAATTACCAAATTCCATGATTCTGCAGCAGAAATCCCTTTTCTTTGTGGGGTTTGCAGTTCATCCCTGTTACATGAGCTCAGGAAGGATCTACCTACAACTGGGACCAAGGTAATAAACACAACAGTGCCAATGGAGTTATCCACAAAAACTTCCCTGAACTTCTGTTCTGCTGATGGTTGAGCAGATCTGTTTCGTGCCTCACTTCCTCTCTCTTTTAAATAGAATATTTCAGTCCAGACTCTCCTCATCAAACTGATATAAACTCTCCCAAGCTCTCAGCATAATTATTTTGAGGGGCTTCAACATTCCCTGCCACTCCATAGCCTTCCTTCCTTCTTGGATGATGTTGCTGGAAAGACAAATTGATTTTAGCTCCCCTTTTCAGGACTCAGGAGGAGGCAGTAGTTGACAAGGAGCTAATTAGCCCTTCCAAGGTGAACCCAGTGAAGGCAGAGGAGGAGAAGAGAGATGAGGGACTGTTCAGAATGACAGCTTGAAGTGACAAGACAACTGAAGAGGAAGAGGCTTCAGTGCTGACTTGTTGTCCACAAAGTGTTCTCCCATCTAATTCCTCAATATTGCAGTGTTGAGTTCAGAGAGTTACTGTCAATTAAACAATGCCTTGGCGAGGCGTTAAATTGCAAATTCTTGCTGATGACTGCTCAAATTTCGCTTTATAGCAGATAGAAACAGCTACCTGGGCTCAGCAATCATTAACTATCTCAGGGAACAACACATGCCCTCTCAAGGCTGAATTTTGAAGAGGGCAGCATCTGTAAAGCAGTCAAAATAAGAGTTATGTGGGATTGTGGGATCCTAACTTGCAGGAAACCAATAAATGTTTTCAATCCCTGCACCAGTCGTAAGAAAAGACACGGAGATTTTGGAGAGATGCATTTCTTTACCAGTAACTGTCCTCCTCTCTTCTGAACTTTTAGACAGCTGGGTAATAAAACTCAGGAAAAAAACTGATAAAGCAAAATCTTCACTTTCTCCCAAGATGATTTGTGGGGAAACATTAAAATTCTTTAGTGAATATTGTCAGAACAAAAAGCTGATTTTTGTTTGAAAGATTTTCACCATAGCTGTTATCAAGGGGACAAGGGGGACTGGCCTTAAATGGAAACAGGGTATGTTTAGATTGGATATTAGGAAGAAATTCTTCCCTGTGAGGGTGATGAGGCCCTGGCACAGGATATTGAGAGAAGCTGTGGTTGCCCCATCCCTGGAAGTGTTCAAGGCCTGGTTGGAACCAGATGGACTTTAAGGTCAAGCTTTTGTTCCACCAGGTCCTGAGCCTTAGTACAGTTAAATCCAGCTTTATTAATGGGTCTTGAATGCATTACAGGTCCCAGGCAGTCACATTCTGGGCCAAGGTGCCACCAACCAGCTCATTTCTTGTCTGAGGTGGGTGGTACGAGAGTCTTGGTGGCATCTGCTGCAGAATATTTCACTGTGATTTCTCTTGAGGTTTCCTGACAATCTCTTTCCTGACAATCCCTTTCCTCTTTCACCCATTAGATCTTATTTCTGAATTTGTTACTGCCATGAAAACTCTTCGAGATCTCCCCATGGCTGTGCCTCCAGGATCTCCTAGAGGCAGGATGTGTTCTTATTCACCTGAGGTGAACTAACTAAAGGTCATGCCTGGATAATATTTTTCTCATAACCAAGACCACAAGTTCCCCAAATCATCCTGCTCGCCCTTACATGTGCACTTGAGCAATCACCTTCCCTTAACAATAATGGAAATCTTCCCTTTCCAGCATGGAAGTTTTTGGGATTCTCAAATAACATCTTTCTCACTCCCAAAACATACCATGGCAAATTAACAGACCAGCCAGTTTAAGGGAGAATTTCATGGAATATCTTGCTATGAGATGCCTCTAATGCCCAGTTGGTCTGTTGGTCCTCACTATAGCTGCCCCTGTGGCATTGGAACACAAGTTCTAAATAGTTTTGAATCAAAGTTTGACCCCCAAAGTGTCAATTTCCCACAGAAAAGTCCGTTCGTTGATCCATTTGATCCTTTTGGTCCGTTTCAATCTTCCTCTGACTGTTCTATCCCTTGTTTACGCTCCTGCAGCTTTGTCTGCCAGATTGGATTTTCAAATTTGATACCCAACTCAAAAACCAGCTGGTCAAATATTCCTGAGCTTTTCTCAGTCTTCTGGTGGACAAATGTGAGAGTGTTCAACAACTGGCACAAACCTGTGACTGTAAGTTTTGTCTGCTCATTCATTCTTATTTGGGCCAAAATAAGAGAAGCAAGAGAGTTTTCCAAAATCACAAAATCGTGGAATCACAGAGTGGGTCAGGCTGGAAGGAACCACAGTGGGGTGGTCTGGTCCAAACTCCCATCTCAATCAGGGCCATCTCAGAGTACAAGCCACAGAATTGTGTCCAGAGGGTTCTGGAATATCTCCAGTGAGGGAGACTCCACACCCTCTCTGGACAATCTGTTCAGTGCTGGTCATGGCACAGGGAAGAAGTTCTTCCTCATGTTCAGGTGGAACTTCCTGGGTATCAGTTCCTGCCCAATCCTCTTGTCCCATTGCTGGTTCCCATGGAGCAGATCCTGGTCCCTGCTCTGGCCCCTCCCTGCAGACACTGACAGACAGGGATGGGGCCCTCTCTCAGTTGTCTCTTCCCAAGGCTGAACAGGCCCAGATCCTTCAGCCTTTCCTCATCAGAGATGCTCCAGTNATCACAGTAAACCAAGCCCAAAGTGGATACAAATTCACGATGCTTGGTCTTCAGGAGGTGAGGGTCACCACCTCACCACCAGCCTCGCAGGTGACCCAGCCCTTTGGGTCCAGCAGAACTGTTTAACGCTATTCCTGTGGATGTGCCAGGGAAACACAAACACAAGGATTCCTGGCTGGCCTCCAGCCCTCTTCAGATGACAGGACACACACGGAAGTGAGGGTGACCATGCCGAACATGGCAGCAGAGCTGCTCTCCTTAATGGCACCATCCGTCCTTGCAAGGCTGAGTGCCCTCCTGCCTTGCTCACTGAACAGAGTCCATTTTTAAGCTCTGCTTGGGCAACTCGAGTTAATCTGGTCCAGGCACAGCTGTGAGACTGACAGAGCTGGAAGAAGAAGGACTGTGGACACAGGTGGGTGGACGGCCTGGGGTTAACACAGTTCATCTCCCAGTCTCCTATGGCCTCTTGATGCATTGTGAGAGGACAGAATAACTCCTTGTTTTAATGGGAAAACTGTTCAAAGAGGAGATGCAACTTCACCAGGCCACAATTGAGACGACCTGGAACTACCCAGACCTCAGAGTACATGAGAGCTGCAGTCACAGAGAGTCACAGAATTATGGAATCTTTCAGATTGGAAGATCATTGAATTCCAACCCCTCTGCCATGGGCAGAGAACTTTCCACTAGACCAGGTTGCTCCATGTTCCATCAGCTTGGTCACTTACACACATAAAAAAGCACAGCAATATCATGCCCAAGATGCTCCAGAACCTGTTGTATTCCTTTTCTTGCTCTTTAAGGTCTGAGACACACTTGGATTTCTCTTTGTTTCAGGTATCATTACCAATCCCCAGTCCTCACAGTCTGCTTCCTCCTTAAGTGCAACATTCCACACAGTGGATATTTGCAGCTTCATTTCCAACTGCACCCAGCAGCTTTCAATACCTGCCCTTTATCTGATGAAGTTGTGGCTGCCCCATCCCTGGAAGTCTCCAAGGCCAAGCTGGATGGGGCTTGGAGCAAGCTGGGATAGTGGAAATTATCCCTGCCCACGGCAGGGGTTTGTAATGAGATGATCTTCAAGATCCCTTCCAACCCAAACCGTTGTGCAGATTTATGAGTCTATGAATTCATGTAGAATCAACAAAAAAAATGTTTCAAACCAGGACCACAACAGAAAACATGATGGATTCTGATAGAGCACTAAGCAAAACACAAACACACTGGTCCATCTTGAGCCATTCTTCCAACCACCAGCTGCAAGTACTGGTGGCAAGTCCCCTTCCCCCTGGTGAAGAATGAACTCTTCTCTCTCATTTTCATACACTTGAAACAGCTCAGTCCAAGGCTGAATTTAGCTGTATAATTCTCCTTGTTTTCAATTCACTTTTTCTTCAAGGACCCCTCAAAGGCAGGCAATTCTGGGGGAAATGTATTTTAAAAGATGTTTTAATACCCTTCACTGTAGACTGCCTTAGGCACACTGTGAATGGAGCAACTGAAATGTTCATTTTAAGCTGCAAGCCGGGGAATATTTCCTGGCTGTTTCAAGCTGGCGATGCTAAGGTGACACTTGTCTATTTTGTTCCAACACGATAATCTTTGACTTTCCTTGTTCCACCCCTACATCACGGCTGCTCCCTGAAAATGTCAGGTATTCTCTTTTGTTGAAGATATGTGAGTCAAAATTCAATTAAAGTGCTCATGTTGTTTACACCAAGTACTTTGCCAGAATTTATTCCCCAAAAATAAAGATTTCTACTTATAGCTAATGATGGGCCTGCCTTGATCCAGACCTTAAGGAATCAACCCAAGATTTTTAGACATCCACATATTCAGGCAGCTCCCAGCCAGCTGGTGCTGTTAAAAACCAGATTCATAAATATTTAGATGGGAGACGGAAAAGCTGATAGACTCTGCTGCCCATTTTGTCAGGCAGTTCAGCTNTCTTCAAAACCCTCCCATGGACCTGCTCCAGGAGCTCCATGTCCCTCTTGTCCTGAGGAATCCAGCACTGGACACAGCACTCCAGATGTGCCTCACCAGGGCTGAACAGAGGCCAGGATCACCTCCCTTGACCTGCTGGCAATGCTCTTCCCAATGCACCCCCAGACACCATTGGGGTCCCCTAAAAAATCCTTATCTTTCTCCACAGCTGTCCATCACCCCTGTCCTTGACCTTGCTGCTGCCATATATTGGTTCTGTGCTGACATTCCTTGATTATTTCTCTGGCACAGGGGAGTTTTCCTCCCAGTTGTCCAAAAGAGGAACACCACCTTCACCTACACTGATCTTCAGTGCCCACAGAGCAATAATCACAGTAAACCAAGCCCAAAGTGGATACAAATTCACGATGCTTGGTCTTCAGGAGGTGAGGGTCACCACCTCATCACCAGCCTCACAGGTGACCCAGCCCTTTGGGTCCAGCAGAACTGTTTAACGCTATTCCTGTGGATGTGCCAGGGAAACACAAACACAAGGATTCCTGGCTGGCCTCCAGCCCTCTTCAGATGACAGGACACACACGGAAGTGAGGGTGACCATGCCGAACATGGCAGCAGAGCTGCTCTCCTTAATGGCACCATCCGTCCTTGCAAGGCTGAGTGCCCTCCTGCCTTGCTCACTGAACAGGGTCCATTTTTAAGCTCTGCTTGGGCAACTCGAGTTAATCTGGTCCAGGCACACCTGTGAGACTGACAAAGCTGGAAGCACAAGGACTGTGGACACAGGTGGGTGGACGGCCTGGGGTTAACACAGTTCATCTCCCAGTCTTCTATGGCCTCTTGATGCATTGTGAGAGGACAGAATAACTCCTTGTTTTAATGGGAAAACTGTTCAAAGAGGAGATGCAACTTCACCAGGCCACAATTGAGACGACCTGGAACTACCCAGACCTCAGAGTACATGAGAGCTGCAGTCACAGAGAGTCACAGAATTATGGAATCTTTCAGATTGGAAGATCATTGAATTCCAACCCCTCTGCCATGGGCAGAGAACTTTCCACTAGACCAGGTTGCTCCATGTTCCATCAGCTTGGTCACTTACACACATAAAAAAGCACAGCAATATCATGCCCAAGATGCTCCAGAACCTGTTGTATTCCTTTTCTTGCTCTTTAAGGTCTGAGACACACTTGGATTTCTCTTTGTTTCAGGTATCATTACCAATCCCCAGTCCTCACAGTCTGCTTCCTCCTTAAGTGCAACATTCCACACAGTGGATATTTGCAGCTTCATTTCCAACTGCACCCAGCAGCTTTCAATACCTGCCCTTTATCTGATGAAGTTGTGGCTGCCCCATCCCTGGAAGTCTCCAAGGCCAAGCTGGATGGGGCTTGGAGCAAGCTGGGATAGTGGAAATTATCCCTGCCCACGGCAGGGGTTTGTAATGAGATGATCTTCAAGATCCCTTCCAACCCAAACCGTTGTGCGGATTTATGAGTCTATGAATTCATGTAGAATCAACAAAAAAAATGTTTCAAACCAGGACCACAACAGAAAACATGATGGATTCTGATAGAGCACTAAGCAAAACACAAACACACTGGTCCATCTTGAGCCATTCTTCCAACCACCAGCTGCAAGTACTGGTGGCAAGTCCCCTTCCCCCTGGTGAAGAATGAACTCTTCTCTCTCATTTTCATACACTTGAAACAGCTCAGTCCAAGGCTGAATTTAGCTGTATAATTCTCCTTGTTTTCAATTCACTTTTTCTTCAAGGACCCCTCAAAGGCAGGCAATTCTGGGGGAAATGTATTTTAAAAGATGTTTTAATACCCTTCACTGTAGACTGCCTTAGGCACACTGTGAATGGAGCAACTGAAATGTTCATTTTAAGCTGCAAGCCGGGGAATATTTCCTGGCTGTTTCAAGCTGGCGATGCTAAGGTGACACTTGTCTATTTTGTTCCAACACGATAATCTTTGACTTTCCTTGTTCCACCCCTACATCACGGCTGCTCCCTGAAAATGTCAGGTATTCTCTTTTGTTGAAGATATGTGAGTCAAAATTCAATTAAAGTGCTCATGTTGTTTACACCAAGTACTTTGCCAGATTTTATTCCCCAAAAATAAAGATTTCTACTTATAGCTAATGATGGGCCTGCCTTGATCCAGACCTTAAGGAATCAACCCAAGATTTTTAGACATCCACATATTCAGGCAGCTCCCAGCCAGCTGGTGCTGTTAAAAACCAGATTCATAAATATTTAGATGGGAGACGGAAAAGCTGATAGACTCTGCTGCCCATTTTGTCAGGCAGTTCAGCTTGTTACAGTCATCACTTAATCCTAATAGATTTCTGTTACAATTCAGTGTAAACATCTTGAGAAACCCTAATGACTTTCTTGGAGCTCAGCAGGAGAACAGATTGCCGCTTGGACTGGTTTGGGGAGGCATCAGACTGTTCAGTACCAAAGGAAGACTCTTGAAGAAGCTCCATAAATGTTGTTTTCATGAAGAATTTTGGTTTCACAGCAGCAGAGAACGAGAACAAGCCACCGGTGTCTCCAGCCAGCAGGAGAATATCCCACAGGCTGAGACTGCTCCATTTTTGCTTTAGTGCTGGAACTAAATTTTATTTTCACTTTCGCTGAAGGCCACTCCCCTTGATGGTGCTCGCCTCCATGACTCCTGGTTCTTGGGAGTTAGGAGGAAAATCAAATTTATCCATGAATTATCAGTCTGCAAATTTGAAGTTTGCTCCCTAAATTCAGGTCAGAGCAAATTCCAGCTGTTTGTAGGCTATCTCCTTAAATCCACTCCTCCTATTAGAATTATGGACTTATTAAATTTGGAAAAGATCTCCAAGACAATAAAGTCCAACCTGCAACCAAAAATCCAACCTTCAGCTAAGGGTTTTACTGGCTCCCCTCTATGTTGGAAAGGTAACACAAATTCAATTTGATTTTAAAATATTAAAATGATTTTGACCACTTCAAGTCAGTAGGAGAAAGAGAACAAATGACAAGACAGATTCGTGTAGAGAGAGGTAATTGGAGGTTTTCAAGTCATGCTATTGGTCCATCTTTTTTCCCAGTACACAGAACCTATCTGGAAAGGGGAAAAAAGTGTTTTTAAGTGCATTTTGCTTCATTTATTCCCCCTTGGAATCTCATTTAATCTGTGGCTACAAGAATAACCTTTGTAACTTAATTTTCAAGGGCTGTCTTTACCTGCATGATGAATTTGGCCAAGGGAACTGAATTTTTCTCCCATTTAAACCAAGACTTTCTCCCATTTACACCAAGGCTGCTTTCCCGCCATCTTTCCATGCAGTACTGGAGATTTGGAGGTGGAGGGAGGAGGAATCCATCATATTTGAATTTTGGAGGACAACTCAGCTCAGCCCAAGCACAAATCCAGTTGCTCTCAAAGCAGCCCATGATGTTCCCCCCACCCCATGTCCCCCTTTCTCTGCAGCTTTTTGGCTGCATTCCTTGGGAAAAAAAGGCTTTGGAGCAAGATAACCACTAAATAAAAAGGTTTTTAGCACATCTGCAAATGGAGCAGCTCCAGCTATTGGCAACTGCAATTATTTAATGAAGCAAGGAGTTTCCATTGATTTTGTGACTCCAGATGGAAATTAAAAGGCATATTTTAATTAGCCCTAAACTCTGCTATTTATTATTGCGCTGATCTGTGCCGGGTCGAATCTTTGGGGTTGGAAATGATGCTGAAGATGCACCTTGTGCTCTGTGTGGATAATTCAGGCTCAAACCTACACCTGGGGATGGCAGAGGACTCATTTATTTTTCATTTGCCAAATCTCTTATGCCAGAAGCACAGAGCTCATGGGAGGAAACTGGGAAGAGAAAGTTCCAGGGAGACCTTACAGCACCTTCCAATGCCTAAAGCAGCCCTGAATCATTGCTGGCTGTGTTGTCTCTTGCCCTTAACAATGGGAGAGCTCTGGATCTCTTCACTATTCAGACAGATTTTTCCCTTAGCCACCTTTAGAGGGTGCTGGTAAAATGCCAGCGGGATTTAAAAAGGATTTGAGAGGGTGCAGGATAGGTCTGAGTTGGTGTAAACTGGATCTGAATCTCAAGGAACAATCAAACAGAAGAAAACGTGGGAAAACTTGGAGTGGAATTCATGGAGAAATAACATAGATCTTCAGGACACATCAATAATTGAATATCTAGGCAAAGACTCTACCTTGACATTGAACTGCCAAGGATCCTTTTGGGAATGTTTAACGCTACCTATCCCAAAATAACTAGCTGGAGAAAATGTCTGGAGGTTCCTCATCCAGTCTCCAAGCATTTGTTTAATTAAATCCTTAAGATCTCCAAGAAATGAGATTTCACAAGATCCCTGGTGGCCTGTTGCACTGCTGCCTTATCCCTCAAGGAAAAAAAGATTCCCCCTAAAAAAATCAAGCTCAAATTTTTCTGTTGTAGAAATCAAAGTTTCCCATACTCTTGGGAGTGGATGGGTTGTTGTTTTAAAACCAATTTTAGTCTGTATCTGATTCCAAAGAGAGAGAAATGTTGCAAGTCTCTGAGCGCTGTTAATTTTTCTCATGCTATTAAGGTCAAGTTTTATCAATCTGTTGGCAGAGAACTGCAAAGGTAGAAGCCAATCAAGCAGAGAGAACGTGTGAATTGAATTATGTGTTAGAAACAATAATTAAAAAGGGAAAAAAAGGATGGGAAAAAAGGGAAGGGAAAAAAGGGAAGGGAAAAAAGGGAAGGGGAAAAAAGCTCTTTCCCCATGTGTCCCTGTGTCCACCACAGATCAAGAAGGGTCAAGCGAACAGAACAGCGAGGTGGGAGGGAATTGTGCCACCTTGACCTAAAAAAAGAGCACAGTTTGGTGTCAAAATCATCTTTGGTAACAGGAAAGGAAGATGTGGACCTAAGGAATCTTTAGGGCATTCTTACAGATCATGCAGGCCTTAGGAAACAACTGAGCTACAGGAGGTATCAAATAATCAACCAAATTTGAATTATTGATAAATATGTTTTTACACCCACCAGCACTGTGAGAGCATCTTCTTGGGGAAGAAAACTGAAAATTGTGGAGTGCATCATGGAACCTGAGAGAAAGAAAAGAGCAATTATGCAGATGCAATTTAGTACTGAACTCTATTTAATCACTTGGGGTTTGGCGCATGCATAAAAGGTGAAGAATTCTGACATTACAAGATGAGATTAATGTGGGGGAAAAGTTATTTAGTTGGATTCATGTGGTTTACACATCTGCAAGAGAGTTTGCTCCAGGATCTGAGCAGTGACATTTTCTGGACAGTACAGGAAAGAACTCAGATGTTGGAGAGGTGAGACAGTAAAGGGGTCAGCCAGAAAACCAGAATAAACCCTGCTCAGAAAAAAAGTTGGAAATTGGGAAAAAATGTCCTCCTTCTAAAAGGATATGTCCCGTCTCTTATTCCTTAGTACATTGTGTTTAAGCACCTTTATTTTTGGTCAAAGACTGTCGATGCTTAGCACTATTTCCCCCTTCCTGCTTTCTTTTTTTTCACCAAAGAAGTGTGTGATTTTTTTTGTTTGTTCCTGCTTTTAAAAAAAAACATTATTCAAAACCGTTTGTGAAACAGAAAATACGGCCAGAGAAAAGATGTTTATAGATATCTCTTTATATTTTTTCCATTCTTCAAAAAGCAACAAAAATAATTGTGAAGCTGTTGGGAATAGCTTGGACATACGATGGCAGATTGATCTGAATTTGAAAGATGAGCCCTTCAGTGATAATCAGGAACATGATTTCTTCAGTGGAGTGAAACGGAGCTTAGCAGATGACTCGATTACAGCTTCTAATTACTTATCAGATGCTGCTCTTGAGTAGAGCAAAAAAAGAAGGGAAGGGCATAACAAGTTCCAGATGCTGGAAATTCGAGTCAGCGAAAATAGAACTGAATTCAAGGTGTACATCTTAAATCATGAGGTTAAATCAACCTTCAGAGGAGACAAGCAGTGGACATGATAAATTCTCTCATCATTTGGTCTCTTTAGGGGAAGATTATGTATTTCTCTATTCAAAAAAAAGTTTTCTATGCTGTTTAAGCAGAAATAAATGGGAGAGTTTGTGGATTCAGCTGAGACAAAAGTTCATGCTCTGAACTGCGTAGGTCAGATGAAGTTCTCAGAAGGGCTTTGGAAGGTTTGAAACCAAACCTGGGTTGGTTTTCTCTCCCACTATTCAAAATTCCTTTTTAACCACATTCAGCCTTCAGCAGTAGCCCTTAATTCATTAATTTGTTCATTTGTTGAAGCTGCTGAAAAGCCACCAGGTTATGGATGTGTCATTTTAGCACTGAGCCAGGGTGGCTTCCATGTGCACATGGAATGGAAAAGAGGATTGCAAGAGAAATATTCCGGAACCCTCCAACCTCCAGAGCCCAGAGCAAGGATGAGGGATGTGCTCCATGGAGCCTCTCACAGAAGGGTGTCCTCAAGGTTTTACTTCCTAGAACTTCAGTCCACAGAAAACAGGAAATTCTGGCTGGTTTTGCACAATCTGGGACATTTCCAAGAGCTGCTGGTGGTGCAATAAATATCCAAACTCATTATTCCTCTCTGGTGCTCATGTCTCATTGACATCGGGGGATGTTAGCAAATGTGGGTGCTGGAAAGATCCTGAAACAAGGAAAAGAAGATTAGGGCAGAAGAAGGAATGAAGGGATGTAGATGAATCTCTGCCAGGAAGTTCCACATAAAAAAAGCGAAGGAGCAGCTGTCTCCTCAAATAACCAGCTTCTGTTCTCTTCATAAATCACTTTGTGCTGCCATATCTGAGTCTCAGAAATCCAGAGAAGTCTTTGTACACTTAATTCCTATTTAAGGAGCTAAATCCCTTTCAAAATCTTTTGTCTAGTAAATACTTCTGTGCATCTGAGCCTTGTGGCTTTAATCTAAGAGGGCTAAAAGGAGAAATACACATTTCATGCTGTTGTGTAAGGCCACACGATAAAGGGTGAGAAAAAAGGGAAATACTGAACTTCCGCAATGTTTTGGGGGTGATTTTTGGACAAGTTACCTGGGAAAGTCACCATGGGACCTTCATTGCCCATGAGTGAAGGTGGAACCTCATAAAATCAGGAATAACTTGATTAGGAGCAACCTAGGGGAAGGTGTCCCTGCCCATGGAAGGGCGTGGAATTTGATGATCTTTAAGGTCCTTTCCAAGCCCAACCATTTTGTGATTCTGTGATTCTGTGAACCCATGAATCCATGATGTCCTGCATTTTGGGACAAAGGATTTAGGATTGTCAATTGTGATCGAGGTGGCAGCAGCTCTAAAGGGGGATTAGATGGTTCAACACCATTTATTTTTTCTCTCCCTGGTGAAGAATGGGCTTTAAACCACCCACCTCTCATAGCATCACGGAATCAAGAAAGTGAATTTTACTCTGATTTTTTTACTCTGTGCCTTTCCAGAGCTCTTCAATGACAAGAACTGAACCTGGATGAGTAGGGAAAACCCACAAATCCCTGATTCAAAGAGAATCTCTCACCCAAGCAGGCTGCGATTCCTGGTACTGTTCAGTGTGTTTCCCAAACCCATCATTTTTCAGCTCTGTGGCTGGACCTCACTTCTTGTCCCATGTTTGTACAGATTTTTGCACAACAGGAATCTTGTCTGAGGTAGACCTGGGGCCAACCAGTAGGAAATAATGAGTGTAAGTCTGCCTCCTTCCCATATTAATCATTCCTGCACCTACCACGTCTCCCTCAGAGCAGCACGGCTCATTATGGGGAGACAAATGCTAACAGAAAATGAGTTACATTCATAATGAGTGTCAAACCACCAGAAATGTGAGATTCTGGCCTGAGGAGAAATGAATGCAATTCACAAACTTGATCCAATCCCAAAAAGTGAGAGAACATTTCTCCCCACCTTCACATCCCTGTGGTGCGCAGCAAAGACCTTCAAGACCCTGTTAATTTGTGGTTGGAGGAAATCTAAGTTTATCTGATTTTGTTAAAATTTTGATGCTTCCCATGAAAAATAGCACAAGAGAATCTAATTAAACTGACACATTTTAACCTTTTTTCATTGGGGCTGGTGTGATGTTGAGCTCACTAATTTGCAAAACTGGTGAGTGCAGTCTGACCCAGAGTTGTTTTTTACAGTGTCAATTTACCCAGGAAGTCTGGAAAGCTGGGGCTCTTTTCTTTTTTTCCCAGTATTTGATTTGGATGTGTTGAGCTAAAACCCCAATTAAAACTCTGCAAAGCAAAAGAATTCCAGAATTCTGCAAAAGCATAGCGAAGTTTCAAAGCCTTTTTCCCCCCCTTTTCCTCAAAGATATTTGGTGGGGTCTAAGCCAAGTCCTTGCTTTGTAAGTTTTCAATCAAGAGTGGGAAGAAAATGGAAGAAAGTGAACAAATCACTGTATGAAGGAAGTAAAACTAAAGGGGACAAACTGCAGAAGCAATTTGTGATTTTCCTTTCCACATGAGTCATGACAAAAGGCATCTCCCACCAAACCAGAGCTGAATTCACTTTCTTCTCTGCTCAAGATAACATTGGAGTGTTTTCCAGCAGTATTTTATTTCCAGTGATTTTTAGTGATTTTTTCAAGGAACAATCTCAGATGGATTTTTTTTTCCCTTTGGTTTATTTAGATGCTCCCTTTTCATTTTATCTGTACATTACATTAACCATATCAAAATATACAAATTATAAAGATGAAATGTTTCTTTCAGGCCTTTAATGTGCTTCTGAATTAAGTTTTCAAGGTCTGGTCCAGTTAGAAAAGAAAAGAATACATTTATATAAATTTTGGGAGGTACAGACACTTCACCTTTCATCAAACAGTAAAGGGGAGCAAAAATAAAAATATTCATCCAAATGAACTGCATTTTGTGCAACTTAAATCTCAAACAGTCCTCTGGCTTAGAGGAGAGAAACATGCTTTTCTAGGGTTATTTTCTCTATGTAATTTAAGACAAATCATTCACAAGGGAACTCCCATGTCATCCAAAGGAGACGAGCACCTTTCCAAAATCTGATGATGAACAGATTCCAGGCAAATCTCTCCGGAGCTGCTCCAGCTGGGACCACAAGTGGTGCAAGCGGACACCAGACCTCTCATTTTCCCTCACAAGCAAAGGCACAAATTTGGTTCCTATAAATAAATTCCCAGGGAAACACATTTCTCTGGAAATCTCTGAGGCAGGGTGAGGTACTGACAGGGGACCAATATTAAGCCAGATTAATTTCCAAAATGCTGGAAGTGGGAGGAAAACCTTCCATCAATGGCAGTGTTATACACGAGGATATCAAGGGCTACTAATTTGTCCCAGACATAAATACATTCAAGAAAGCTAAATAAAACCTCTCTGGCACTAATTAAACTTTGCCCTGATTCTCAGGGATGAATTTTAATTGCAGTACACTGCATAGCTTTGATTTAATTTCCTTCTGTTGGATGCAATTGCATTTAAGCAAATCACATCCCATCGATTGGTGGTTGTTTGGAGCAAATACTATTTATTTCCTCTGCAGCAAATTATTTTTAATGGAATTCCTGGAATTGCATTTAAGCGTGTTGCAGTTAGTCGAAATGGATTGAATTAGGCCACGTTGAATGAAAAACCACTGAAAACAGGCTGGAATTAAGTTGCATCAAATTTTGTTAAATTTAATGGGACAGTGAATTGCATTTCCACTGAAGCAAGGACAGGGAGGCAAGGAGAGCAAAATGAAGGTTGAAGGGAAGTCATCAGAGAAGGGAGGAAGCTGGAAGCAACTGGAATAAGGAGCTGAAGGCAACAGCAGTGCTGGAATATATTAGAGACAAGTGTAGCACATTATTAAACTAAACCCATCTAAATATTTCTCTGGGAATTCAAGATCATCCAGTTCCAACCCCGCTGCCATGGTCAGGATCATCTTCCACAGACCAGCTTGCTCCAAACCCCAATCTGGCCTCGAACTCTTCCAGGGGCATCCACAGATTCTCTGGGCAACATTTTCCCGTGTCTCACCACCCTCAGAGCAAAGTTTCTTCCTAATGTCCAATCTAGTTGGAAATTTCAGAGGGCAGGATTTAATGAACAAGTCAATCCCTGCCGATCTTTATTTTTCCTGACAGGAGCTTCAGTGACATCCCAAGCAGGAGAAGCAGAGGAACTGAAGGCAGAGTGACGGCAGCTGGAAACCAAGGATGGAGATGCCATCAAAGTTCCATGTCAGCCTATGGGAGGCTGGGACAAGGCAGAGAGGCTTGCAAGGAAGTATGAAATGTTTATTTCCTTCCTTCGTTTCTTCCTTCCTTCATTCCTGAAGATTCTACATATGGGGGAAAGGTTCTAACCTGATTTTGATTGGCAATAAAATCAATTTCCCCAAGTTGGGCCTGTTTTTCCTGCGATGGAACTGCTGAGTGATCTCTCCCTGTTCTCATCTTGACCCACAAGGCTTCTGTTATATTTTCTCTCCCCTGTCCAGCTGAGGTGAAGAGTGACAGAGGGGCTTTGGTGGGCACCTGGTGTCCAGGCAGGGTCAACCCACAACAGATATTTTTGGTGTTCGATGTGGAGTGTGAGGAATTCAAGACAAAGGGCGTAACTGGGAGAGGTGATGGATAAAAAATGGACTGAAAAGTATTGGAGAGCAGAAAAATCCTCACAAAGAGAGTCCCTGCTCTGTTGCCTGGAACATCTCCCTCCCTCCTTCTTCACCTCTTGGTGTCTGCAGGGCTGTTTCTCTCCCTCCTCTCTTAGCCAGCACTTCTGCAGGTTTTTCTTCCCCTTTGAAAATCCCAGAGGTGTTCCCACCATTCCTGATGGGCTTGGCCCTGGCCAACTACAGATCCATCCTGGAGGAGACTGGCATTGGCTCTGTTGGACATGGGGGAAACTTCTGGCAGCTTCTAACAAAAGCCACCCCTCAAGCCCCTCACTACCAAAAAATTGCCCTGCAAACCTAATTTCCCTGGTAATTCAGGTGTCAGCTACAGGGACACCAAGCGCTGCCCTCTGTGCAAATCAGAATGTTACAAAAGGTTCAGAAGGCTTTTTTTTTTTAATTACTATTATTTAGTGATCTTAAATTTCTTTCTCCAGTACTTTCTTCCTGTTCATCCAATTAATTTCTTGGAAGGGAAGCCTGCTCTTATCCAGGCCCATGGCAGGGTGTTGAAACGAAATGATCTTGAAAGCCCCTTCCAACCTAAACCAGTACATGATTCTATGAAAAGAAAAATACAGTCTGCATTTCTTCCAGCTCAATCTGAGCTGTGTGATTCCTAAATTGCAATATTTAGAGTTTGTTTGTGGATTTATTCAGTTACAATTTTGGGGTTTTTTAATGGAAATGGCATCCCCTCCTTCTCTGCCCTTTTCTCTCACTGTGGCAGCGTTTCTGCTCAAACCCAGCCAGCTCTGCCAAGCTGCACATCACAAACAGAGGAAAAAGTTCAGCCAGTCCCCGCTGTCAGCAAAGCCTGATCTCCCTTCCTTGCCCAACCATCACTCGTTGCCTCCTCTGTGTTTAATTCTCCCATTTTGCACATTGTGCCAATTTTGGAGTGCTCTAAATGTCAGCATAATACAACAGTAACAGTTCATATCATCATTAACTGGGAGGCTTAAGGGAATAGGAATCAGAGAGCAGCAATTCATTAGCAACGCTTCTTTATTCCTTGCTGGTAAACAGGGTTTGTGTCTGCGCAGCTCTGAAGAGAGTGGTCCTTGTGAAGATGCTCCTTTAACCCTAAAAAATGAGGAAACATGAGATGAAAACACTCTGCCTTCCTTGGGCCTCTCAGAGATTGCATCTGTGAGTAGTTCCTAGTGATTGATTGCCCAGAGCCCCTCAGAATTAATGGAATCATGGAATGATTTGGGTTGGAAGGGACCTGAAAAATCATCGAATTTCAAACCCCTGCCGTGGGCAGGGACAACTTCCCCTATCCCAAGTGGCTCCAAGAACCATCAAACCTGGCCTTGGACACATCCAGGGATGGGGCAGCCACAGAATCCCTGCACAACCTGTGCCAAGGCCTCTCCATCCTCACGGGGCAGAATTCTGTCCCAATATCCAATGTAAACCTACTATCGGATAAACATCTAAATTTATCCTCAAATTTAGCCTTAGACACCAGCCTGCAGTGAAACTTTCACATCCAAAGAGGTGGTCATGGCTAGTCAGGAAGAGGAATTGTTTACCTGCAGCATTCCTTAAAGGAAAATGACTTCAAATGTTCCCCAAAACTGCTCTTTGTGCAGAAATCTCAGTAGAACAACAGCAACACCAGCTTTGGAGTCAAATCCCAGGGGAATGGGCAGGCAGACAACCAGACGGCAGGAACTAATTTTGTTTAAATAATTAGGGGAATTAATAGGTAAGTTGATAGAATAAAAGCATCAGAGAACCCATGTTCTCTGCATGGATGGACAGGAATGAGAGATGTGTCTAAAATAAGAAAGATGTCACCTTGTTTCTGGCCCAAGGGACTCCAAGTCACAAAAATGTGTTTTTTCCCCAATGTGCCACAGCTTCTGCTTTATTTCATATAAATCCCGCCTGCAGTGCTATTCCCGACTCATGCAGCAAAGGTTTCTGGCTGACATTTTAAGAGATGGAGTAGGGAGGAAATACCTAAAATAGTTCTTTTTTTTTTAATTCAAAAAGAATTAGTTTGCATAACCGCAGAAGCACAAGGAATAAATGAGTTTCTGGGTGTGTATTATTGCACTTTGCACAAGCTTTGCTTTTCCAGCCCTCTAGTGGAAAGGGAGAGGTATAAGGAAAGGATTTTCAGGATTCTCATCCTGGTGGAAATACTATTTCACAGAAAATCATTATAGGGAATAAAACCCTCCAGGATCACAGTTTTTCAGTGCATAGTGAAGCTTCTTCCCGCTTCTCCCCTCCAAAGCTGCTCCAGAAAACTTCACAAAGAGATCTTGGCTTTCTGTGACAGTGGATTCATGGAATCATTAAGGTTGGCAAAGACCTCCAAGATCCATCAAGCCCAAACAGCACCATGTTCATTAAACCACACTGGGAAGTGTTTTTTTAACTCTTCCAGAGGTGGTGACTCCACCACTTCCCAGGACAGTCTATTCCAATATTCAACCACACTTTCAGTGCAGAAATTTTCCCTAATATCCAACGTGAACCTTCCCTGGCACAACTTGATGTCATTTCCCTTTGCATTTGTCTCATGGATCCAGGTGCAGACCAAGCTGAGGATGTGCTGGCAGCAGTGTCCACGTGAAAGGCTGCAGGATTTGGGGTTAAACAAAGCTTCCAGCAAAGTTTCCTACAAACCTTTGCAAGCAGGGAGCAGCCCTGTGTAAAATATTTTTGAGGTTTAATCTCCTTAGAAGTTATACCAGGGGCCAAAACAGTAATTAGAATATAAATATCTTTTATAGAGGCTGCAAAGTATTGGTGGTGGGGGGGGGTAATATGCAAAAATTGAGTTAGTGATGTAGGGAAAAGTGAAGAATTGGTTACGTGATGTGGAGGAAACACGGAAAGAATGAAAATGAAAGGACTCTGCTCCTGAGTTAATGGTGCTGATGGATGAAATGCCACTGGCTGAGCACAGCCCATCTTGTTATGCCTCTGCTCTGAGGCAAACAGAGCTTGAACAGCCTCCCTCCCCCAGAGAGCAAATAAAAGAGATTTAATTCGAACAAAAGCTGCTGAGGACAAACAAGGGGAAGAGATACAGTGGGAAATGGGAGAGGAAGAATGAGAGGAGATAGACAGGCAGTGCTTAATGAACAAATAACACACTGGCAGTGGGATACTTTTGCAGGGCTGGATTACCAGAACAAGGAAGCAGCAGCCTCTGGAGGGGAATGGCAGCCAAGAATCCACTGCTGGCAGAGCACAAAATCATGGAATCATGGAATCATTAATGTTGGGAAAGACCTCCAAGGTCATCAAGTCCAACCTTCAACCAAACACCACCATGCCCGATAAACCACGTCACGAAATACCACATCAGCTCATTTTTTAACAATTCCAGGGATGGTGACTCTGTCACTCCCCTGGACAGCCTATTCCAGATGAAATTATCCCCAGGCCATGCTGATTCCATTCCACTGCTGGGAGAAGATCAGAAGCACTCCCTGAACTTGCCAGCACCTCCCTCCTCCCACTTCCCTCTCTGGTTTATCTCTCTTTTTCCTGACCCTGGGCTGTGGTTGATTGCACAAAGGCAGAAGCCACAGGGTGTTTGATGGCTTTGTGCTCAGGGAATGTAGCCAGGAATCTTTTCTCATCTCAAAGAATCTCTGAACAGCCCTGAAGCCGACTTGTATAAACTATTGTATTTGGGTTTGATCCACCTCACCATCTTTCCTCCTTTTATTGTTCTCTGGCAGCGCATGAATGGTCTGACACAGCCTGGGTATCAGAAAATTGAGTTTGCTTTTTTTTTTGCCTATAAAGCATAAAACCCCCCAACTGTTCAGAATTTGCTTTTCCCTGCTTCCACCTTATCACTCTATTTCTTTGAAAAGCACAATTCACTTTGCGTGCAAGCCCTAGGTTTTTGTCTTTGAGCGGTTTCACAGATAAGCAAGTGGAAGTGGGGGGGAAAAATCAAATAATTCACGACTTATTCGAGCCTGAGAGGGAAAAAAAGAGAGCAGGGGGATGAATACAGAGCTTCAGCAGTAATTCACAGAGCCAGAACTCAGTGAGGATGGCTGTCTGTGTGTGCCAGCAGTGTCACAGCGCTTTTCCACACCAGCCAGCCCAGGTGATGCCGTCTCCTTTTCTCTCCTTTTGGGAGATTAAAACCTTTTCCGAGGTGTGGTCATGCAAACAGGTGTGGATCCGTGCATTGAACAGCTGAAGGGACTGCAGTGCATCTCAACCAAACATCGGACAGTGACAGAACCGGAGTGAGGTCACTCCTGCAGCCTGCGAGGAAAAAATCCTTTGAGGGACAGAACAAAATCTTTGCTCTCATTCTTGGTGAAAAATCTGGGTAACTCTAATAAAAATAAAGAATTTAGTTATACTGTCCCCCCTGTTATTTCCCTCCCTCCTATCTTTGTCTTGTTGCTTTATGCACTTTTTTCAGTTTTAATTTGAACCATCTCCCTCTGGAATTTTTGCCCCTTTCCATCACGTCTTGCCTTTAAATAAGACATTAATATTTTGCACCTCTGTGCCAGGGTTCCGGGAAGAAGAATTTAAATCAAACCTCAGGCCTCAGAATCATAACCCTTGGTTTAAAGATGAAGGTTTTTCCAGAGTTAGGGCAGCAGCTTCTTCACAGCCTGTGTTTCCAGGATAGGGATTGGGGAAAACTGCTCTCTGCAGGACAGAAAACTCAGGCTGAAATTCCAGGAGGATTCTCCAAAAAGCAATTTAGAGAAACATCTGAATGTTTTCTCCCTCTTCTCTCTAGCAGTCCTGCCCAGGCCAAGTTTGGGTCCAACGCTTTCAGCAAAGCTGCCCATTTCCATCCAGAGGGGAGAAGTTGATTTGAGAAAGAAGAAAGAGAAATTTGAGTCCTTGTGTCACACTTTTGGTCCATGTCCCACCTCAGAAAAGACCAAAAAGAAACTTATGGATATGTGTCAATACTGGTGTGAATGAGTGAAATTGGCTTCTTGTTTTTTAATTCACTTCTCCTGTCCCATAAGGTCTCACCTTGAGTTTTTTAACAGCTGCAATTTAATGAGTAGTGGAGAGCACCACTGGTGACCTCTAATTCCAGTCTGGTCACTGAAGGGGCAGGAAATGGGAATGTGTTGTGGTTTAATCCCAACTGANTAACACAGTTGTTCACCACCACCACCACTGATGCCCAGTCAATACCAGGATGCTCTAGCCCTGGGTCTCTCCACTTTCAGACTCTCTTCATTTTTCCCAAACATTTAGNACACCTCTTGCCACACAGCATTTCCCTGACTCATCCCCGTGGGGTGGAGAGGGGAATCAGAGAAAAGCAAAAAATTNCTGAAGGCTTAAGAAAACTCATAAAAACACCAATTAAATGTCCAATTTGTGAACTGGCCACAATTCTGAGCCCAATGTAGGTTCTTCACTATGGCTTGGCTGATCCCTGTTATTTAGGGGCCTGGAACATCTCTCTTGTGAGGAAATACTGTGGGAGCTGGGTCTGATAGGTCTGGAGAAGAGTGAGAGGGGATCTCATCAAGCCCCATAAATATCTCCAAGGTGGGTGTTAAGAGGGTGGTGCCAGGCTCTTTTTATGGTGCTCAGCAACAGGACAAGGAGCAGTGGCCACAAACTAAAACAGAAAAAGTTCCACCCCAACCTGAGGAAGAACTTCTGTCACAGAGGGGGGCAGAGCCCTGGAACAGCTGCCCAGAGAGGACACGGAGTCCTCCCTCTCTGGAGACATTCCAAACCCACCCGGATGTGTTCCTGTGTCACCTGCTCCAGGTGACCCTGCCTTGTCAGGGGGTTGGATTGGATGATCTCCAGAGGTTCCTTCCAACCCTAATCCTGTGATTTTGTGACACCAGTTGCTTTCCTCCTTATCTTGGGGCATTATCTGCTCTTTCCAGAGCACCCAAGTGTTGGGCTGTACTTAGCTGAGAACAGACATGTTATGAACCATCTACAGGAAAACCTTGAGAAAGCACATGGCCTTGTAACAAAAGTCACCTTGGAGAGAAGAAAAGAGGAAGAATATTGATTACTTCACCGAAAAATCAGGAAGAAAGTCAAGGAAAGCTAGATATGAAGGATGGACAGCAGGAGATGACGTACAAATATGTTAATCAATCCTAATGTTGCCAAGCTGCATGATTGCCTCGTGCAAAAAGGACTTTAACCAACCAGCAATTGCATGATTGCGTGTAGGGACAGAGAAAATTGTATATTAAGGGACAGAAAAGTACACTAAAACAGCTTGTGTTTGATTCACATTGAATCGTGTAGAGTCCATGTGTTTTTTTCTCCTCACCCAAGGACACTACAGTTTATTTTCACAGTGCTGTACTGAAAAAGGAGCCTTTTGTAGAGGGAAAATCAGAACCCAAGAGGTGCTTGGTTACATGGAGTGTCTTTCAGAGAGCTAAAAAGTGGAACCAGGTCTACAAACCCCAGAGCATTTGAGATGCATTCAAGTTGATTTTAAATTCATTAACTCAAGTATCAGTGTATTAACTGAGCCGGGATGGAATGAAGCATGAGCTAATTTATCCTTCTTGTGGGATTTTGCAGCTCCTGTTCGCTTTGTGCTGCATGGCTGGGTTTGAGCTAGCTCTGATATCTTTGTGCACTGTGACAGAGCTGCAGCTTTTATCTATTGCTCCATCCAGGCTTTGCTGTCTCTTTTGCAAAAAACCCCAAAAGACCTCCAAGATCATCGAGTCCAACCTGTGCCCGATCTCCACCTTGCCACCCAACCAGAGCACTGAGTGCCACATCCAGTTTTTTCCTTGAACACCTCTAAGGATGGGGACTCTTCCACCTCCCTGGGCAGCCTTTTCCAAGTCTTGACAGCCCTTTCCATGAAGGAATTCTTCCTGATGTCCAACCTGAACCTCCACTGGTGCAACAGGAGGCTGTTTTCTCCTGTCCTGTCCCTTGTTCCCTGGAGAAGAGGTCGATCTCCACCTTGCTCCAACCTCCTGCAGGGAGTTGTAGAGAGGAATAAGATCCCCCCTGAGCCTCCTTTTCTCCAGGTTAAGCTCCTGTCAGCTCCCTCATCTGCTCCTCACGGGAATCACTCTCTAGAACCTTCTCCATCTTTGTTGCCCTTCTCTGGAAGCACCCCAGCACCCCAAAAACTATCGTGAAATGTGTGGCTCAGAACTGGATGCAGAATTCAAGGTGCAGTCTTTGTCCTGGGTCTGGCTGAGATGGAGTTAATTTTCCCCATAGCACATCTTCTCAGCAATAAAAACTATGAAAAAAGGAGGAGGAAGGGGTGATATTCATTATTTCTGTTTGTCTTCCGAGGCAAACCCTACACATTCAGAAACGCCACTTCCCAGATTTGTTAATGAATAAGGATGAAGTATTCTGATAAATAAGGATGAAGTCTTCTGACTGTATTGAAAGTGCCTCAGAGGGTGCATGAATCCATAACGGTAAAATAATCTGAGATCCAGAAGTGGGTGATGTCACATACGTCATTAACTACAAGTGTGTGTTCAAAATACATAGATGAGCACATAGTTTTGAAAATATCAGTATTAAACCAAAGTGAATCTACCCTGAATTTCCACTTAGGGACACTTAACTGAATCTAAATCCTGCCAAAGTCAGTGGGAATGTCTGCAGAGAGTTTTGGACTTCGTTCATTCAAAAGTTTGCAGAACTAAACCTAGAGGAAGTCTTTTCCAGGAAGGAAGGAAGTGTTAAGTCCTTTGTCCAGCCTTGGGTCAAAGATTTCAGGGTTAGCAAGAATTATTGGTTTATTCTCCTTCGGTTTTCTGAGAATTGTCTCTCTGACTTAGGATAGAGAGAGTCAGAGAACCCTTAAGTTTGGAAAACACCCCCAAGATCGAGTCCAACTTTCAACCAAATACCACAATTCCCACTAGAAGATGTCCCCAGGTACCCTTTCAAAAAATCTACTCTTTTTTTGAACACTTCCAGGGATGGTGACTGCACCCCTTCCCTGGGGATACACATATCTGTATATCTATATAATTTATGCACATTGATTGGATTTTACAGCCACAAAGCATTTCTTTTCATTCCTTTTTTTGGGGGGTGTTTAGGTCATTGCATCTCAATGAAATCAAACAGCAGGGAAACCATTATGTCCCCATGGAAGCTGCTTAAACATCTCATTATTTTGTCTGTCACACGAGAAGAAATGTGCATTTTGAGCTTGTGTGCATCTATTTTACCTCTTTTAAGCCCCGTTTTGATCCCAAAGATGACTCATCACAATTCCAGCGTGGTCAAGACAAATGTGCCAGGGGAAGTGAGAGGAAGATTTTTCCTGTAGCCAGTAAAATGTTTTCTCACCCCCAAGGTTGTTTTGACTTTATTCCTACAAGCCCCAGGATACATATTGGATGTGTAAACATTTACATTTCATAAATCAGTCAGGGAAAGCCACTTTAAGCACTGTCTTTACGCAAAGTGCATCTTCTTATTAAGTCAAAACATATTATGCAATGACTCTAATGTGCCTCAGGTGCACTTTAAAATGTATATATCTGTTTTCAACCCGTGCTCTGTTATTTATTACATGTAGCAATCGCTGTTCTGTCCCAGCCATGGGTGCCTGATGTATTTTGATATAATTTATAAACAGCTAATAAAACTCAAATGTTTATAGAGGCTGCCTGGGAGGAATCTGAGGTCTAACAACTCCTCTCAGTCAGCTGGTCGGCGGGAGAAGACAAACAGTGCACTGTGATGAGTCATTAAGAAGCAATTTTGCATAGATGTGGCTTGATTATATAAGCACAAATAATTCCAGCTGTATTTCCAGCCTTTCTGCTCAGGCCAATGGAAATAGAATCTAGAAAAGAAGAGTTATTTCCATATCACATGAACAGAGTGGTCAGTTCCTCACTGCAGTATCTTCTCAGATACTGGTTTTCACTCAAAACTCATCCCTTGGAGCCTGAGTGTTCCCTAAAATATCCCTTAAGCTGCTGGCAGAAGACACTTTGGTCTTCCCATGAAGGAAAACCAGAAAATAGAAATGCAGTACTTTATGTTGAGGGGGATATCCATAGCACCAGTCCAGAGAGTAACTCGATAATAGGGGAAATCAGGTTGAATATTAGGAAGAATTTTTTCACTGAAAGAGTGGTCAAGCATTGGAGCAGGCTTCCCAGGGAAGTGCTGCAGTCACCACCCCTGGAATTGTTCAAAAAATGAGTAAAAATGACACTTCACAATATGGTTTAGTTGTCGTGGATTATCTTGGAGGTCTTTTCCAACTTTAACAAGGGATTTTGTGATCCTGGGTTTGTTCCTGGTCTGGCACTGGCAGCTGCTCAGTCCCACCAGGCTGGAGCTGGATTCAAAGTGACCGAACATCCCACCTTGGCACATCCGTGCTGTGGGTGCAGACCTGACGTCACCATCACCCTTGAAACACATTTCTCAGGGCCTGAGGTGATTTTATCAGCTTGTTTAGGCTTATCTGGATGATCTTTGAGCTGTTTCATGCTGATCTTTACTCACAGCCTGCCTAAAAAAGAGGCAAGAATAGATGGAGGCAGGCATGGACATTTGCCAGGATGGCTCTTGAAGTGCCCTGGTCTCATGGACACGGCTCTGGATTGGGGAGAGGAATTTTTTATTCTCCCCTGAGATGCTCTGATTTCTTCATCCAGGTAGCACAAGTCCAAGGGCTGACTTGACTCTTTTCCTCCTCAAGACAGAAGTCTGCAGCATACAAAACAGTTGATTGTAGAGGCATTTCATCCAACAGGAATTTCTTCCATCTTGAGCTTCCCTCTTGTCACTCATTTTGTTCTTCTCTCTCTGGTTTCTAGGCACACAGAAAAGATGACATTCACCCTTCACTGCTCAGAGATGAAGAGTTTGGCAGAGGGACTCTGTAAAAACCCTGTGAGTCCTCCTGGACCAGTGGTTGTTGGGAATTAGCTGAGCTTGGGATAAACAAACATCCTGGAAACTTCAGAGTGGTGGAAAGAGCAACATGAACGTGCCTGTTCCTGTCCCTCTGGGGAATAAATGAGCATTTCTCCTTCTCCAAGTGCACACTGGAGCAGATGCCTGATCCTTTGAAGCCTTGATTGACATCAGTGCATTCACTCCATCACCTCTGGATGTGGTGGTTTGGGAACAGAGAATGGGTCAAGCTTTGACATAAAGATTGATAAAATCAATCCCCAGGTTGATTTCAGGCAGCACACACGTGTGTGTGTATTCGTGAAAGTAAAGGAAAAACAGCAAATGTGTTTTGATTACTGAGTAACTCAGTGAGAAGTGCCTTCAAATATGAAATAAAATTATTTTTCTGCATTCAGGTTTCAAGCTGAGAGAAAAAAACCCACCTCTTTCTTTCTAATCTGGCTTTTAAGTTAATTGAAATGGAAGTTTAAAGTGTGAACTTTCCCTTCCCTCTCTTTCATACTGTGAAGGAAACTGCTTCTGACACATCCCGTGGCTTCTGCTGATCACTGATGAATGGTACTTAGGCCATCCATTAATTTCAATTCCTTCAGGTTGTAACCTATATCAGAGGGGCCGAGTGATAATGAACATGCATTAAAGCGACTAGCAATGCCAGCATTCAATTAATTATAAACGGATTTTAAAGGGTATTTGGCCTTTCTGATGGCACTATCAACAGAGGACACCAGGACTTGGCCACACCTTCTCCTGTCACAGCCTTGACTCAAGGAATAGGATTAAACCTGGGAAGACTCAGGCATGTTACTGACCTCCTCCTGCCTAAGGAAAGGATGAGGAATTCAGATAATTTGTCCTTTTTTGGGTTCTCCAGTCCAAAAAAGAAACAGGCAATACTGGAGTGACTCAGCCAGGAAGGTTGGGACAGATGGATTTACAAGGATATAAAAGGGAAAACTGGGAGAAGGTGTCTCCAGAGGCAGGGTGAAAGAAAATCTTGTTATTGTATGAAGATCCCTAAGGAGAGGATGTAGAGAAGAGGGATCCCAGCTCTTGAGGATACTAAAAATTTGACTGTAAAAGGCATTGGGTGACCTGAACTGCTTGGCCCTGTTTGGAACAGGTTTTTGGACTGATTACCTCAAAAGGGAATAGCCAACCTAAATTAGTCTAAAATGTTATGTGGAGCATTCCATCTGAACTGAGTCACCAAAAGCTTCCTCCAGAGTCAGTGGATGTGGAATTTTGAGTATAAAATCCAGCGGCTGCACTGACTATTCCTCCATTTTTTGGAACTTTAGACATTTACCTCAAACAGAAGAAGAAAGGCTCCAGAGTAGACACTAAATGTTAAAAAAATTTAATAATCCTCTATTTTTCTGTTTCTCCAGCGTCCCTACTTTTTCTCTACCATCTTTCATTTTTCTAGGGATTTCTCAGCAACCTCTGTCTCATTTTTCTGTCCCAGACTCCTTTAAAGTTTAAAGACTTTAAATAGCAGCATTTAACATCTTCTTGTCCCAGTGTTAACACGTGTTTTGGGTTTGGGGGTCCCAGGACATGCACTCCTGAAGATGACAAATTACTTTGTGCTGTTCCTGCTGTCTCATGGAATGATTTCACCACAGCAATAGCTGGAACAGTTAATGTAAAAACATTTATTATCCATTTACCACTGTCACTCTGCTCCTGACATGACTCTTTCTTCATCCATATGAATGGAGCAAATGTGTTCTTTCCGAGGGGACAGAAGGGAATAAAAGCTCTGCTCTGGAGCTCCATTTAGGATGTGTATGTGAGGAGGAAAAAGTGCCTTAAATATGTTTTTTATCTGCCTAATGTTAGCCAGATCTGGTGTGTTCTTCCACCCAGTCATTTCAATCCATGAAGATATAACAGAGGAATATTGATCTCATTTTTTGACTGTTGAATATCTGGACATTTTCATTTATCCTTATAAGAGAAGAAAGTGGCATTAATTCAGCTCTTCCTGCTGAGAAACTAAGGCCTAGGTGAAGACTGGGACTCATCTGTGTAATTTGGGGTGTCTGTAATTTCATTGTCTTAATTTAATTATCTTCATTCTCCTGACAGTTAAAGACAATCCAATCAACAAACTGAATGGAGTTTAGGGTGTGAATCACCTGAAAAAGTGCATGTCTGGTTTAGGATCAGATAAATCACAGAATCATAGAATGGGTTGGGTTGGAAAACACTTTCAAGATCATCCGGTTCTCTACAATCCGAGTGTGATTCAGCTGCCTTGGCACTGAATTTATTGAAACTTTAATCAACCAATTTATACATTTATATATTGCTGGACAACAGGACTGGAGAGCCAATAGGAGCCCCATTCCCTCCTACAGCCCCTGGAGGACACTTTGAGACACCTAAAATAGGGCCAGAAACCAAAGATTAGGCCAACAAAGTGACTCAGCTCACACTTCTGCAATGACGGTAGAGGGGCCTGGGAGATCAGCTCAAATCAAGGAATTATAGAATTCTTAAGGTTGGGAAAGAGCTCTAAGTTCATCAAGTCCAACTGACTAAACCCTGTCCTCATCCACACAGCTTTTGAACACTTCCAAGGATGGTGACTCCACCATTTTTCTGGGAAGCTTGTTCCGATGTTTGACAGTGTCAAAATTCCCGGATTTCAGCGCCCTGAATAATTTTCCCAAGGTTAACCCCAGTGCCTAAAGATACTGACCCCACATGTTCCAGCAATGAGGGCAATGTGCTGTTCACTGTCCCCTGTGATACTTGATGGGGTCCTGAAAAGAGAGGAAAACAGCTGGGAAAGGAATTCTCCATCCCTTGGTCACTCATTACTGTAATGGCTTGAGGAAGACCTCAAAAAGAAAAAAAGGAGGCTCAGAGGAGACCTTACTGCTCTCTAAAACCACCTGAAAGGAGGCTGAGGGAGGTGAGGGTTGGTGTCTTCTCCCAGGAAACAACAGGACAAGGGGAAATGGCCTCAAGCCGTGACACAACAGGTTCACGTTGGATATTAGGTAAAATTTCTTCACTGAAAGGATGGTTAAGCATTGGAATGGACTGCGTGGGGAAATGGAGTTATCATCCCTCAAGTGTTCAAAAATGAGTAGATGTGGCACTTGGGGATATGGTTTGGTGGATACGGTGGTATTCAGTCAAAAATTGGACCCGATGATCTTGGAGGTCTTTTCCAACCAGAAGGATTCCTTGAAAACAGAATTGCTCCAAAGCCCCCAGCTCCCTGGCAGGCTGTCACTCCATGTGTGGCTGTCTGGGCTGCGAGCACAAGGCATCGGATGTCTGTTTATTTGTATTATTTATTAAGCAAATGATTTCTGTGCCCGGCATCTGGAAACGTGCCATAAATAAAACACAGCAGAGTCTTAAATTTCACTGCTATTCACAGGCAAATGTCCCTCAGCCCTCCCTGCACTGTCACAACAAACCTCTGTAAATAACATCCAGGGCTTGCTGTCAGTGACAAAAGACATTGCAGAGTGAATCCAGGCTCCTGCTGTCTTCTGGAGGAGAACTGGCAGGAGCGATTGACACCAAAAACTCAGCTCTGCACCTCCAGGAGAAACTTCCTAATGAGGAGAGTGGAGCACAGGAAGAGCAGATCTCCTATATTTGGCAGTTGCCAGATGACCTTTAAAGACAATTCCATCTCCAGCGGTCTTCCAAATAGTTTTGAGCAAGGGTCCAAGAGGGAATTTTTTCCTAAGGAACTAAATCTGTCATGACCTGCAGCAGAAAATATAAATCCACACATTGGGTCAGGCTGGGTTCCAGGTTCAGCCTGAGGTCCAGACTCATCCACTGTGCACCAGCATTGAAGGATTTAACAACCAGAGTGCAGGAATTCTCCAGAAAGGGGAGAGCTTGGATTTCCTTCACTCCTAGAAAATGAACTCTAGGTCTGGGTAGTCCAAAGGGAGCCAAGCAGGCTGCAGTTCATCCCAAGACATGCTTTGGAAGAAGAGTTCTGGTGAAGTTCCCCAAACTCTGGGATATTGTACTTTTGGAGTGACACATTTCTTGGGTTTTTGGTTGGATTTTGTGCCTTGATAAGATCATGCTGTTCCACACAATTCCAGGGGATGACATAGGTGAAGGAAATCTGTGCGTGATTATCCTGTTGTTAAAAAAAAAATGGGTTTATCATAAAGCAAAATCTGTGTCAGGTGAGACCAGAGCTGGTAATTTTTAACAGAAGAACCCAGAGGTGATCTCTGAGAGTTTTATACTGGGCTCTCATCAGCCCATTTGCCATGGCAAAGCCAAAAAGAGATCTTGGCTGGAATCCTGGATCTAGTGACTCTGGGCTTTGAGGGACAGGGAATCTGGGACAGGATTGGGGCATTTCCATCCTAGAATCATAGAATGGTTTGGGTTGGAAGGGTTTGAAAAACCATCTTGTCCCAACCACCATGGCAAGGGCAGGGATGCCAGGTTATTCAAAGCCCCATCCAATCTGGCCTTGGACACTTCCAGGGATGGAGCACCCACAACTTCTCTGGAAAACCTGTGTCTGTTCCTCACCACCCAATAAATACTAAAAAATCAGAACAAGGGGGAATGGTTTCAAAATGAGACAGTACTTTTAGATTAGATACTAGGAAAAATACCTTTATTAGGAAAAAATTCTTTACTGTGAGGGTGGTGAGGCACTGAAACAGATTGTCCAGAGAAGCTGTGGATCTGGAATTCCGATTGTGGAGCCTGGTCTAGTGGAAGGTGTCCCTGCCCACAGCAGGGGGTTGGAACGAGATGATCTTGGAGGTCCCTTCAACCCAAACCATTCCATGGTTCTGTGATTCTGTCACACTCGCTCTGTCCTTCTCACAGCCACACCTTCTCCTAAACTGGGATTTCTGTGGCTCATCCCCTTCCCATCCCTCCATCCTCTCCTTCCAGCCAGACCCCCAGGGAGACACAGCTCATTCCTGAGCTCATTGTGTTCAGGTAGAGCTCAATGGGCTCAATAATTAACGGCCCTCGGAGGAACTGGGGCTGCAGTCAGACCGAGGCTTCCAGTCAGTGCAGGGGGAGCAGGGCTTGAAGTAAAAGGATTGTAATTAATGTCCTCTACAACATGCAAATGAGATTTCCTTGCCCTTAGACCAAAGGCTACTAAATTAGTCAAACAAAAAGGGAAGAAGAACAGGAGACAATGTTTAAATTAGAGAACAGAGGGAGGACGAGGCTTTTGTTCCACAGTAATTTAGATTACAAATCCACTCTCCCCTGGACCAGTGAGCATTTCTGTCTGCTCATTTGCCTAATTTGTGTTTGGCTCAGAGAGAGAAGTTATTTTGTTTAATTTTTTTTTGTTTAATTTTCCTCTACAATTCAGGAAGTGTGGAACAGAAACAGCTCTGGGAAGGAAGAGCCAGGAAAGCAAAGCAAGACAACACAGCATCAATCAGTGAGGTGATCCCTGAAAGCAAACAGAAGCTCCTGAGATTCCCTCAGTTAGGTGGTTTGGGGAAAATCTTGGGGCAGAGACAAAAAAAAAAAAAATGCAATTTACAACTTGAATAAATTCTCTTTGCTCCTTACAGGAGGATGGAGAATGGGGTGAGTGATTCTCTAAGGAGGAAAGGAAAAGGGTGGATGTGTGTTGGAGCTACTGGAAAGGGAGAGAGGGTGTTTAGAGATACTCACAGGGATAAAAAAAGGGCAGGAAATAGAAAAACCAGGATATCATGAACACAAAGTGGGGTCCTTAAAGAATGGCACTGGTCCAGATTAAAGAATGACACTGGTCCAGATTAAAGAATGACACTGGTCCAAATTAAAGAATGGCACTGGTCCAGATTAAAGAATGACACTGGTCCAGATTAAAGAATGGCACGGGTCCAGATTAAAGAATGACACGGGTACAGCTTCAAGAATGGCACNCTGGTCCAGATTAAAGAATGACACCGGTCCAGATTAAAGAATGGCACTGGTCCTCTCTCACTTCCCTGCGTTACCTCATCACTGGTCTCACCCTTCGTGACCTCAGAAGCCTCTCTGGCAGCTTCAGGGTTAATCTCTCCCCTCACACTCAACTGCCAAAGACAGATCTGCAAATCCATCTTGCAGTCACCCGTTTTTCTTCCATGTACTGAGTTCAGTCAACAGCTCAGTAAAAACCAGCATAGCCCTGTGCTAAAACTTGCAGGAACCTCAGACAGGTGGATCTGGGTACTCTGGTCCGTTGGGATGGGTTTCATCTGGTCAGATTTTGACAGATTCTTCCAAATAAATGGCTGAAGGGGGGTTGTTTTAAGGAAATTGAGGGAATGTGGTGTTTTTAGGAAGTTGGGTACCTCATCCTAATGATAATTGTCTGGATTTGGGGAGATGAATCTAAAATGGTTTATAAACCGTAAGTGGGCAGGTGATTTTAGTTTTGTGCAGTCTGTCTGTAGTGCACAGTGCAGGAGCACAGAACCAGGGAATCATAGGATCATTTAGGGTGGAAAAGACCCCAAAGATCATCAAGTCCAACTCTTAAACCAGCACTCCCAAGGCCACCATAAATCAATGTCCCCAAGTGCCACATCTACACATCTTTTAAACACCTCCAGGGATGGTGGCCCCACCTCATCCATGGGCAGCCTCTCCATGAAGAATTAGTTCCAAATGTCCAATCTAAACCTCTCCTGATGGAACTTCTGGCCATATCCACTCATCCTGTCACTTGTCACCTGGGAGAAGAGACCAACACCCCCCTAGTTGCACCCTCCTGTCAGGAGCTGTGCAGAGCCAGAAGGTTCCCCCTGAGACTCTTCTTCTCCAGGCTGAGCCCCCCCAGCTCCTTCAGCTGCTCCTGGTCCTCCAGACCCTTCCCCAGCCCCTTTTCCTTCTCTGGATACTCTCCAGCCTCTCAAAGTCTTTCCTGCCATGAGGATTCCACATCCCACCCTTGGGTGATGTGTTCCGGTGTCACACTTGACCTCTGAGAACACTCCTGGTTTCTCCTGATTTTGTAATGTAGATCCACGAGTTTCTCTCAGGAAATTTTCTCCTTTATTTGGCATTTTGGGGTGATGGCCCTGTTCAGACAGCTCAGTTTTCCTTCCGACCAGGAGACAGGACAGGCTGAGGCTGAGGGGGCTGGGGTTGAATATAATTGGCTTTATTGAGCTAACCTGATGTTTGATCTTTCTCAAATCACTTGCCCTCTCCATAATTCTGTTTTTCTTCCCTGTCTCCCCCTGGAGTTACTGCTGAGGTTGTAACTCTTTCAAGGAAGGAAATCAGCTCTTTTTATTTTCTTGTTTAATTCCATATCCACATTTCTCCAGGACCAATAGATTTGGCGTTTTTCAGATTCTTTCTCTCCACAAAAATCCCTGTGCCTTCCTTGCCCACTAGATGTCATGAAATGCTGAGCTCTCAGAGCTGTGGGCGAAGGGGACTTTCAGCTGCTTTGTAGCAAATTGCTGGAGTTCCTCCCTGGCCATCTGCTTTTTTGGAGGTAGCCCACTCAGTTGGGAACTGTGAGCAAAAGCATCAGCTGCCGCCAGCGCCGTCCTATTTTCAGCTCCGAGGAATCACGACTTGGTTGCGCTGCCAGGAACAGCAGCTCCTGGCATTTGCTGGGGGCTGCTGAGTACAGGAGAAAGCCCAGAGGGAGAAGGGTTTGGCTTCAGCTGACCCATGGTTAGACATGGGCAGCTCTGCATCTCTTCCAGGTTTTCCTATCTGCTGCAGGAATCAATTTGTTCCCTTCATTTCCGAGCCGCTGGAAGGAGGAGTTGGGCTGGAAGAAGTTGTGCTTGGGACTGGTGGAGGCACGTTCCTGGAAAGGGACTTGGAGGGAAGAAATACAAAGTTTACTGGCTGGAGATGTGACTCATCAAGAGATTCAGGCTCTACACAGCTTCATGTACAAAGGTCTTCAGGGTCTAAGCGTTCCCTAATAGGTTTTGGGTGCTTTCCTTATTTTTCAGAACTTTCATTTCTCTTTCATTCTTCATGTGATGAAGTTCACATGATGTGTTCACTTCTTCATGTGATGAAGTTCACTTGATGTGTTCTACCATTTATCTCTTCTATTTTAAAGAATTCTCTTCTCTTAGGACTGGGCTGCAGTCAGCAGAGTTCAGATGAGGGGGGATATTTTTCATTGGTGGCTTGGCTGGANATCTCTTAGGGCTTGGTTGCAGTCAGCAGAGTTCAGGTGTGGGGGGGATATTTTTCATTGGTGGCTTGGCTGGAGATAAAGTGATGGTTAATGGAAGTGGTTGCTTATTTCCCAATGTTTTATTCCTTTCCTCGTGAAGGAAAAGAGAGGGAGAGGATTTCAGCCGAGGGGTTTCCAAGATGGAATTAATCAAGTTGCCCCCAACAGAGGTAACCTTTGCTACACCAATTTTGTGAAGATTTAGACATCACCCCACCAACTTCAGGGACAGATTGCCAAGGGATAAACTATCACCACGGCAGGACAAGGTTGAGAAGATCCTCTTTCTCCCTGAAGCTCCATGTGAACATGCCATGTGAGTTAGAAACCTGAGCACATCTCTCCAGAGACTCGTGTTAACAGTTCAGCAAATGCAGGATTTCTCTGAGCCAACAGCTTGTCAGACCCGAATAAGACTTCCACATTTCCATCGTTAGAAATAAAACTCTCAGGATGTTTTGCAAAGGTTTTTTGGTTTTTTTTTCCTGCCAACCTTTCCCCTGTTGGTGTTCTGCCCTAGTTTGCAAGTTTGATCAGGACAGACAAGTCCCAGGAGGTGCCAGGGAGGTGAGTCCCTGATTTTGGGTTGAAAAGGAGGGTGAGACTTCATCTGTATGGACCAAACCCCTTTTAAAACACTTTGATTCTGGGATTAAGAACAGGCAGCTCATTTTATTTGGTCTTCTAGAGCTGGGCCTGCAGCTGCAGAGATTCAGCAGCAGAGGAAGTGCAGAGAGAAGAACAGAAGGTGGCAACAAAGATGATGAAGAGACTGGGGCTTCTTTGTTGAGGTCAGGCTGAGCGAGCTGGATATTTTCAGCCTCAAAAAAAGGTGACTGAGAGGGAACCTCATCAATGTCCAGCAATATCTGCAGGGAGGGCTCAGAGGATGGACCAGGCTCTGCTCCTGGGGGCCCAGCAATGGGAGAAGAATAAGCAGAAACTGGCTCCCAGAAAGTTCCACCTGAACATGAGGAAGAATTTCTTCCCTGTGCAGTGACCGAGCACTGGAATAGATTATCCAGGGAGGGTGTGGAGTCTCCCTCAGTGGGGATATTCCAGAGCTGTCTGGACACAATCCTGTGCCCTGTGCTCTGGGATGGCCCTGCTTGAGCAGGGAGCTGGGACCAGATGACCCCACTGAGGTCCCTTCCAACCTGACCCATTGTGTGATTCTGTAAGAAGAACAATCCCTAAAGCTCCAAGTCCCTTGCTGGGTTCTGGGGAAGTCACTGCAAATCCCCACTGTTTGCCAGGTGAGAAAACCTTGAGCAAATGTCTGGAAGGACAAAGAAAGTCTGAGCTTCACGAGGAAGCACCTGAAGTCCCTGTTGCCCTGCCTGGGGGTTGTCTGTGAGTCCCCTACAGAGAGATCCTGACTTGCCTGGTCCGGAGAAGCTGTGGCTGCCCCATCCCTGGAAGTGTCCAAGGCCAGGTTGAACAGGGCTTGGAGCAACTGGGATAGCAGAAGGTGTCCCTGCCCATGGCAGGGGGATGGGTTGAGATGATCTTGAAGGTCTTTTCCAACCCAAACCATTCCACGATTCTGTGATCCCTGCAGAGGGACAAAACCACGGGGAAGCCAGAGTTGGACCCTGCAGGACCCTGCTGGCTGGGATTACTCGGGGTGAGCATCCTGCAGCAGCGTGGATGAGCCATGTGCCCAAAAGCAGCACAGCCTGTGCATGTCCCACCGGTCCTGCATCCATCCCTGCACTCCCCGCTGCCATCCTCATCCTTCCCGAGCCGATTTCCCCTGGTTTTGTCTGCTTTGGAGCCAGGAGAGGGCAGCAATGCTCACGGACAGACAGGGTCCCGCGGCTGTCCCCGCTCCTCTCCGAGCGTCGGGCGGTGACATCGCAGCGCCCTGGTCACGTTCGGATGGGGCAGCGCTGTGCACAGGCGCCTCTGGCACTTCTAGCTCAGGTAAATCCATGAATAAACGTTTTTTATAGCAAAGGGAAACGTCTTTTCCTCATCTTGGTTGTGATTTAAAGACCTCTCCAACATCCCAGGCTGCGGCCGAGCAGCCTGTCCCTTTCTTCTCATGCACGTAAGACTCTGGATGTTTTTAATCAAGTGGTTTTGACTTAATTGCACTTTTTGGTGAACATTTAAAGCCCTCCATGGCTTAGAAAATTAAAGAAACAAACTCTTTCGTCCCCTCAGCCTCAAGTAGTAAATGAAAAAATAAGAGAGATTCCTGAAAAAAAGGGTTTCCCTTAACAAGCATTGATTAGAGTCAGAGATCTCTGCCAAGCAGTGGGAGGAGCCTGGAGCCTGCACTGAATGGAGATACGTCAAAAAGGTTCCATCTTCATATAAGAAAGATTTGATTTTTTTTGCTTTGCCTTTTTTTTTT
>VZTX01014852.1:305869-317104 GCA_013400915.1 Pardalotus punctatus
TTTTCCTTTTTTTTTTTTTTTTTCTTTTTCTTTTTACAGCAAGAAGAATCAAACACTGAAACAACCTTACCAGGAACATGGTGGAGTCCCCTGTCCTGAAGGTTTTCAAACCCCATCCCTGGAAGTGTTCAAGGCCCGACTGGAAAGGGCTCTGAGTAACCTAGGATAGAGGAAGGTGTTCCTGCCCATGGCAGGGGGTGGAACCAGGTCATCTTTAAGGTCCCTTCCAACCCAAACCATTATATGAATCCATGAAGACGGAATTGGACAGGACAGGATCCCTTCTCACATGGGAGATGAGATCTGTGGCATCTTCTGCCTAAAAATCCCACTTGGTGGACATGGGATGGGGACATAAAATGCTGGAGATGTCCCCCTGGATGAGAGACCGGTTGTGAAGGAGCTCTCCCCAAGGTGCCTGACCTTGGAGTGCGGCTGTGCCCTCGTTCTTAGCATGTGGTGTCTGCCCCAATCCTCCAAAACTTCCTTCTGAGTTCGTGATTCATCTGCCAGGACGAGTAAACGAGACTCTCCTGCCCCTTTTCTCCGTTCTCCAGCCAGGATGAGCCAAAGCACCGCTCGTTCTAACGACGGAGAGAGAGAAATCCACAGGCATAAAACCTGAGCTGTGGAGCTGTGCCAATCCAAAGGCAGGCAAGGTGAGAGGGAAATGGCAAATGCCTCATTGATTTCAAAACTGCTACACGATCCTGCCTGGGAGTCTGTGAAGCTGTTAAAAAAAAAAAGCCTTAAAAGGACGCGGTGTTGATGGGGAGTTGGCAGCTTCCTTTGTACCGGCTGTTTATTCTCATACAAAGCAATCCAAATGTGGAATGTTTACCCAATGGAAACCCCTTGGCATTGTGTTTCCCACTCTGAGCCTCTCACAGCTCATTCCTCACCAGCTGGAGCTCTGCAAAACACCTTTCTTACTCACCGGTGGCCACCCACACCCAGATGCCACCAGGCCTGAAGGAGCTCGAGGAACAGGGGTTGACCTGGAGGCGTTTTAAACCAGCACAGAGGGCCCCTGACTTGCCCTCCTGCCCTTTTTCTCCGTTTTTGCCTTTAAACTAATAAAAGTCACGAGGAATATTGCTTTGGTGGCAGGTTGATGCTCAGTTCCCTGGAGTTTGATTCCCTTCTCTGCCACTGATGTCTCCCAGGACAAAGGGTCCTGTCACATTGAGGCCACCTGCTGTGATGGGCAGTGGTGACACAGGGCTTTGCATCCATCAGAAGCATCGAGGCTGTGGATTTGTAGTGCCAAAATCTCCTTTGTCTCTCCAACATGGTCCATTAGCTGGGGTTCAAAACTAACGACTTTCCATCTGCCAGGAATGTGGACAAAAGCAGCTGAAAATGAAAGACATCCTGCAACTCTTCCCTTACAAGCTCAGGAAATTCTTCAGCAGGATAAAGTTAATAGGGGGGCTGAAGTGTTCCCCTGTAATGATACAGTTATAGGAGCTCCATGTAAAATCCTCTAAAATGGGATTTTATATGGAATTGTAGACTCCTAGAATGGTTTGAGTTGGAAGGGACCTTGAATGCCCTGAGACTTCTCCCCCTTTGCTTTGGGTTCCCTTCTCTAAATATTACTTTGCCCCAGCCTGTGAAGACCCTCATGAAGACCCCACCAGTGCCCAGGACCATGGATTGTTCCCACTGAACCTTCTTAAAATATCACAGCATCCAGACTGGTTTGGGTTGGAAGAAACCTGAAAGATCCAATTTGAACCCCCCAGCATCTGTTGCATAAAGGGTGAAATTTATCTTGCCCAGCTTTCTCAGATATATTTTGTGAGCCACTCCTGCTCTGCTCCTGCTCTGAAAGGTTTATTATCCCAAATTTCCCTTTCTCTTGGAATAAAATCTCCTGTCCTTTCAATTGAAACTGAATTTCCCCAGCCCTCTTTCTGGACCCTGAAACGTGCTGCTGTTCCCCTCCTTCCACCCTCAAAGGGAACAGATTACCTTGCTCAGATCCTCTCCGGGGAGCTGAACCAAGCTTTGGAGGAGAGGAAAACCACATGGCTGCACGCAGCCATCAGCTCATGCATATGCCACTGTCAATTCATCTAAAATCTGTTGGAAAAATTCCAGCACTCTCTGCAGGGAAAGGAAAAAAACCAACAAAAAACCAAAGAGAAAGTAAAAGAAAGGAGCTGGCAGAGGTAAGGGGATATATCGGAAATTATTGTATATTTTTGTTATTCTGACTGTCGAGGTTCTTTGGGGTTTTTCCTCCTCCATTAAGCTGGTTTGTGGTATTGCACTGATTAAGCTCACGTTAAACTAATTTTTAACCTCTTAACAAATTGTTAATTTAGTGAGGATAGAGAGAACTCCGAGCCTTATCATGGAATTACTGAAGTTGGAAAAGACATCTGAGATCAAGCAGGCCCATCACTGACCCAGCACATTTTTAACACTAAACCACATCCCTGAGCCACATCCACACATCTTTGAATGCTTCCAGGGACGGAGACTCCACCACTTCCCTGGGCAGTCGATTCCAATGCTTGATCATCCTTTCACTAAAGAAATCTTTCCTAATATCCAATCTAAACCATTCCTAGCACAATTTTAGGCCATTTCCTCTTGTCCTACCCCTTATTTCTTGGGAGAAGAGACCAACCCCTACCCGGCTGCCCCCTCCTGTCAGTTCCTGAGTTCAGGCTGCTCTTTGCTTCCCAGAGGAGAATTCTGGATGCCCAAGGAAATCCTCCACACGTTTAAAGGACACAATTGAAAAAAATTTCTCAGGAGTTCCAAGCAAATTCCAGCGGTCAGGATGGCCGAGCGGTCTAAGGCGCTGCGTTCAGGTCGCAGTCTCCCTTGGAGGCGTGGGTTCGAATCCCACTCCTGACAACTTCTTTGCTCCCCAGACCAATCCCACAGGGAATTTTGTTGCCTCCCTGCTCAAGAGACATTCCTGGGAAGTCTCTGGTCTCGTCCAGCCTTGGGATTATCACCTGCTATTGGTTGTTCAGGTTGGCAGGGATGGGGCTGAAGAGTGTCCCTCCCACTAATTAACACCTGGCTCAGGTGGAATTTTATTTTTCCACATGATAACACCTGGCTTAGGTGGAATTTTGGCTTTTTCAGTGTTCTACAGGCACTGGGGCTGCTGGAGACAGGTGGGTCTCACCTGTCTCAAAGAGGGAAAAGGGTTCTAGCCCATGAGTTTTGGGGCTGATTGAGGGCTTTAAATGAGGTTTGAGGGGGAAGGGGATAAAACCGGGCTCGCTGGGTGAGTCCAGGGGCACCATGACAGTGTTGGGATTGAAATCCATCTGTTTGTGGTGTGGAAGGCTCTACAAAGGGACGTGGACAGGCTGGATCGATGGGCTGAGTGTTCAAAAAATGAGTAAATGTGGCACTTTGTGACACAATTCAGTGGCCATGCTGGCATTTGGCCAAAAACTGGGCATGATGATCTTGGAGGTCTTTGCCAAACCTATCAATTCTATGACTCTCAAACCTAGAAATCCTCTTCAAACCTAAGCAAGAAAACAAGGCAAAAAAAAAAAAATGCAGCAGCTGCAGCAGAACGATCTTTTTATTGTACCACTTTTTTCCTAATGCACGTGAGGCTTCATAACTTTTATGCTGCAAATTCTTTGAGATGATTTCTTTTGCTGAGAGTGTTTTATCCAGCACTGCAGTGTTTGGGTACTGCTGGTAGTGGAAATATCCTCATCTGTCAGAGCAGGAACTCTCAGCAATAACTGCTCCACTCCTTTTTCCAAAACGTTTTTTGGTCATAGCTCATCACCACCGCAATCAAATCCCAGGCCCTGGATTTCCTCCACCATTCATTTCCAAAACCAGTAGCAAGTCCTTGAGATCCCTGAGCCTCTCAGGAAAAGAGGGGAATCCAGAAACCAAAGGTGCATAAAAAGAGCAGGAAAACCAGTTTGTCTTTAAAGGCAAAGAAATTGGCCCAAATGAATCATCCCATCTTTAGTTTTTTAATAAAAACAATGCAGGAGCAATTTCTGCACTCAGGTGTGCGCCTTCCTTTAAATAACATTACCAAAGGACCTTTTCTGCTGAGGGGAAGGGGAAAAAGGAGTCCAGAGCTAATGTCAGGGAAGTGATGGATTTCAAGCTTCAAGCTAAAAAATAAAGTCTTCCTTTGGAACAGACATTGTGGAAGGAAAGACTTGGCTGCTGCAAGAGCCCAAGTCCAACTGGGAATACAAAACCAAGAAGATTTTCATGTCATGGACAGAGTTGGTGACTCCACCACTTCCCTGGGCAGCCTGATTTGATGTTTAACCACTCCTTCAGTGAATATTTTTTTTCTTAATATCCAACCTGAACCTGCCCTAGAGCAACTTGAGGCCATTTCCCCTTGTCCTGTCATTAATTACGTGGGAGAAGAGGCCAAGCCCTGTCTTTAATTAGAATATCTCTGTGCAAGAGCTTTCTCCAAATCGGATGTCCTGGTGCAATCAGCAATGAGATGCTTCCCTCAAAGCTGCTGCTGAACAGAAAGGATTGAGTGTTTCGGGATCATCTGACTCCTACTGTGGAATGGCGCTCATTCAGCACATCAAAATATTCAGTAAGTGTTGGTAAACTGCAGAGGATGGTGAAGACAACTCCGAGTGTTTCAAAAGTCAGGAGGGAGATGAGATTAAAGGGAAACAATGTGTGCAATTTGTCTAATCTCTGACTAAGGGGAACAGAACTGTCTACAGGCATTTGCAGAATGTAAAACCAACAAAGAATGAGAAAGATTGGCTTAGAGTGGAACAAAGAGTGTTATTAGGAGCAGTGGGGAGTGAAAGAAAATACAGCCTGAACTGCTTGGAACTTAATGTATTCTGCCATAGACATTCCTATTATATAACATTTGTATTAAAAACTTCATCTTTCCAGAAATATCTGGGGTTTTACAGAATAACTGATGATAATTCATCATCTTTTGTTGTTGTTGTTGTTGTTTTTAAATAGAAATAATCAAAAAAATAGTTCTGGCTTTCAGTGATGGACTTGAAAAGAAACACCATCTGTAGACTAATTTTTAATAAACAGGATTATATAATAAAAGGATTTTGGTTGGAATTTACTCTGATTCATGGATTCTTGGAAAAGCAGCAGGGCTCCTCTGGACACACTGAATCCAATATAGAGACACCTGAGAAACAGGATCATGAAGGAAAAACACTGGAATTTGATAGTAGAGAAGGAAATTGGTTGAATTCCCCAGGAAAACATTCACTGTAGGACAAAGTCGTCTCCCCAAAAATTTCCTCAGTGCCTTCCAGACTTTATAAAAATATATTTGTGTCTGTGTGTGTGTGTGTACATAGACACAGAGGCACATATGTCTATTTATACATACACAGATGTACATATATATATTTACATACACATAAATATGAATTCACAGATATATATATAGGGAACCGGTGCTTTTCACACAGAATTTTATAGGAAATTAATATCCTACTCCCAAAATCTGGGTTACAGAAGCCGGATGGTGGGGGAGATATTTCTTTTCTGATCCTATGAGGTGCAAGATCCTCCCCACAGGATGATGCAACCCAGAAGGAATTCTGAAGCTCTTGAGGAAAATGAGCTGCATAAATAGGGAGGTAGGTGGATAAACAGACAGTCAGGAACATGGAATTTGCTTGTTCCAACAACTTCTAAGTGGATACCAACTTGGAATGTTTCACAGAAAAAGCTGATCCTTTTTTGATGAGCTTTAACACTTGAATCCACAGGAATTTTGTGATGTTCCTGAAGTCCCCTGGCACAACTTCAGGCCGTTTCCTCGGGTCCTATCACTGATCCCCAGAGAGGAGATCACCACATATGTGCAATCCCATTTTATGCTCTGATACGCACCTGTAATCTCCTAGCCTGCCCAGAAATTATCCTTTTTTTTGGAAATTGCCTGGTTTTCAAAAGGATGGCAAGAGGTCCACGTGTGAGCAGGAAGGATTTGGAGAGGGGAAGGAAGACACCCCGAATTTTAGGTGTTTGCAGTGAACCGGTTGTCCACCAATTAAGGGGAGCTCTCACGGTCTGGTGGTATCCAGACAAATCACCTCCCACACACCCTGACTAATTACTGTTCTTTGCCCAATTAGCACATACCAATCCTCCGAGGGAAAGCAAAACATCTGCACCCACTGAAAGGAAGGCCCTGAGCTGGATCCAGAATGTTTCTCCTCTTTCCAGCAGGAAATCTGTGCTGGTTGGAGCTGTGCTTTCCCACTTGAGCATGAAATCAAACAAGAGCTGACAATAAACACACAAAAATTGTGTTTCAGCTCCTGCAGCTTCCTGGAATGCAGGGAGGAGCTGACACAAGAAAGTCAAAGGGATTTCAGTCCCAGGGTTTATTCTATGCCCTGCTTAATTGCTTATAATTTACATGGGAAAAGCAATAATTTCTCTTTTCTTTCTCAGTTGCACTCCAGTATTAAGAATCCAACTGCATTTTTCCCTCCTTTCAATCATTGGAACCAATCATTATTTTGACAGGGCTTTTTTCCAGTCTGATTTTGCTATTACTGCATAGTGGATGGTTTATATTGCTAATTAGCATCTATTAAGGCTGTTATCCCATTCAAGCCTTGATGAATGGAGATGGAAAGGAATAAGGCATCAGAATAAATCAGAGCAGGAGAAACTGAGTTCTCCTTTGGGAAATCTCTCCGAGTTGAACGTGCTGGGATGTGCGCAGTGGAATTTTATATATGCACCTCGTATCATTGGTTTTATGGCTTTCAAACCTGTTATCCAAGGCCTGGATAAGATAAAACATGAGAGTTGTTATCCTGGGTCATCTGGGAACAGCTTTCTGTCTCCAGCATCCAACGAGAAACTGAAGATAACCAGGAGAAATAAAAGCATCAGAGCGGAAAAATACGAGTAACGAAATCAGTATTCAAAAATCTTAAATTCAGTCATTTTCCAAACCTGAGGTGTGAACAGTCCTTGATGGAGGCTATAGAAGTTATACTGGGCAATGATATCCTGGGAAAACAGAAAATTTACAACCTGTAGAAATGGGAGGAGTAAAGGAAAAACCCTTTTGCCTCCTCATGCTGTTGGGGAATTGAATCTTCGAAAAAGCAAAGGTCACTGATCCAGAAATGATGATTATTACAGAGGGAAGGGGAATGCAAGTGATGTCGCTGCTGAAGGGAAAGTGATTTCCAGGAATAATCCACCAGGTGGACTCTGAGAAGCCCCAGACAGAGACCAAGACTCTGAGCCTTGTAGTCCTGATACAGGAATTTTTCCCCACAAAAAACTATGAATCAGAACTTCTTTTTAACCAGACGTTTAAAAAAGAAAAACAAAGGGTATATCCTGCCCCTTCAATTTCCCAGCTTTTCATCCCCCTGAAACCCCCATTTTTGGGATGGAGGGAGGCACAGGCATCTTTCTTGTTCCATATGAGCTGGCAGAAACCCCAGCAGGGCTTTAGCTAAACATTCACACAGAAGAAACAACTCCTGCTATTCCATTCCGTAGTGAAAAATCAATTCCAGCCCTTATCCAGTTTCTTTCCTTTTTATCTGTGATGTCTTCATGAGATAACATCAAAACCAAGTCTCCCTCGAAACCCCATGCAGTGAGGATTCCTGCTTTTATTTGGACAAAACAATTCCATGTTTTCCCATGGAAGAAGACTCCATGTGTCCAAGCTGGCAAAGCTGCAAAAATCCTGGAAAGATGGACCAACAAATACAAGCTCTGGAACTGGAATGGTGTTCCCTGTGTTGGAGATCTCCACGTAATTCCATCTGCAGAAAAATTCAATTAAAAAGTGGATGGATGCGACTGGAAGGGGGAATCAAAGCCCATCTGGAATTAAATCTGGGGAGGGACATGAAGGGCAGCAAGTTTTCTGCAGGAATATCAGCAGCAAAAGGAAGAGTAAGGAAAATGTGGGGCTGTTGCCCAGCAGGGTGGGAATTCTGGTGGCAAAGAACATGGAAATTGCCCAAGTACTCCAGTTCTTCTTTATTTAAGTCTTTGCTGATAAGATCAGCCTTCAGAAATCCCAGTTTCCTGGACCAGAGCAAGGAAGATTTGTCCTCAGGGAAGGAGGATCCAGTTAGGGAACACTAAGACAAAGCAGAGACACAGAATGCATGGAGGAGGGTGGGATGGATCCATGGGAATTGATGTCATTGCATGGTCACCCTCATCTGTCTTGGAAAGGTCATGGTGACCACAGAAGTTCCCAGGAGCAGAAGGGGGAAAATGTCACTTCAAGAAGGACAGGAAAGAAACAGGACAGGGAGTTCCTTGGGAAGCCGATGGAGAAGCTAATCCTGGAAACTGTTTGGAAATAAGTATTCAGTTCTTTGAATTTCTGTGAGGGAATTTAATGGTCATCACGGGCAATGCCTGTGGAAAACTGGAATTGCTGAGATCCCTGGGTTTTGGGCTTGTTTGAATCTCTTAATGCTGTTTGCAAACTGCTCTGAGCAGCAGCAATCTGTTCTTCAGTCCTTAACTGCTGTGGGATTTTGCTCTGAGTCTGGATCCTGCCACAACTGAAATGTCAAACATTCCAAAACAGAATGATTTGGATGGATTATTGACACTAAGGGCTGGAAGAACTGAATTTAAGAAGGGCTGAATGACCCATTGGAGAGGCCCTTTCTATGAGGATCTTGGACAGCCCACCTAAATCTTGGACAATTCTCTCAGGAACGTGGTGGTTCTTGGAGTTATCCTGTGCTGGGCCAGGATGATCCGTGTGGGCCCCTTTCAATTCAGGATATCTCACAATTTGGTGATTCTGTGAATTCTGGGGACATTTCTCTCTGTGCTGACAGGTCTCCATTTGGCTCATGGATGAGGACATCAGGATTGAGGTGTTTGGATCTGAAATCCCTCCAGTCTTGTATTCCCACATTCCTCCCTCAAGGACTGCAAACCACAGCCCAGAGATCCTGGTGGGAGACAGCCAGGCAGAGCAGGAGAGTGTTTTTGCTCACAGCCTTCTCCAAGGACGTCCTCAGCCCATTCCTGAGGGTCTGATCTGTCCCAAAGCGCTTTGGAGCTGGATTTAGATGGGTTGACCTGGTTGTTCTCTGTCTGTGTGGCTGTTGTGTTTTCTGTGTGTTTTCCTTGTAGTTTTGAGCTCATCAGAATCAAAACCCCTCTGGCAAAAGAGCAGAGATCCCAAAGGTTTCAGGGGTTGTATTTCCACAAGCTGCAAAATCAACAAGACACAATCCTGTAGGGAAATAAACTTCATTAACTCTGATATTCACAGTACCATTGTTCTACTCTCTTTATTAACTCACAAAAAGGTGAGTAAGATAATTTTCCTCTTCAAATAAGGATAACAAATATTATTTTACATGCTGCCAGGCAAAGGATAGAGGAGAAAATCTCTGCCCACTCATGTTGGTTCTATTCAATGCATGACTAAAATAATATTTTCTTCAATAAAAAATCATTATCCTGAGATAAAGACAAGTCTCTGGTCTCTTTTTGGAAGTCCTGGTAGAAATATAACTTATATGGAGGATAATGCACATGTTTATGAGTGTAATAATAGATATTTTAAAGGTCTGGATGTTTGGGAGATCAGTGTTTTCCAACCTGGGGTGTGTCAAGCACGAGGCATTCTGCAAACACCTGGAATAGAATTTGGTAAATCATTGGAAGAAAACCCATCAATGGAGCAAATGAATGACACAAAATTCTGCCTGACAGTAAAAAGCCAAAACTGTGGTAGTACAGATCAGTAAATGAACACTTAAAACAGATGCTCATATTCAGTTTAAAACCCAAAGCCACTGCAGCAATGCTACAAAAACAACTGCAAAAATGGTCCTGGAAAAATAGCTGGAGCTGTGTTAAGAAAGGTTACGAGTCCCTGATGTGAAAGTGCAATTCTTCTGTTCCTTTTTTCACACTGTTTATGTTTCCCTGGAAGTTTTTGGGCAGAGAAGTTGGGAAAAAAACAATTCGTTTGAGTAATTTTCTGCTGAACACTCTGACAAAGGAACCTTCCACCTCCAACTGTGCATTGGAAACAGAGATGAAAACAGGGAGGACCTGACTAGGTGGGGAAGTCAAGAATGAGCAGAAATGAGGAAACTCACAGCAAATGTGTGACCAAGCCTCATGAAATATAGAAGAGAGGCTTTTCCCTAGGGATCCCAACAAGTTTTGCTGCAATCCAGAAAATACTGGGAGCTGCCAGACTAATGATGAGAGAAATGGATCTGTTTTATAAGACAATGATCAAAAGACATCTTTATTTTCAAATCCATTTTGTTTTTTTCTCATTTTCTCCAGCAGCTCCAGAGGCCTTTCTTTAAACAACACATTTATCAAGCTGGAGTTCAGCAATGCAAACCTTCAGAGAAACAAAGACAGTTCATTGAGGATTTTTTTGTGCTCACGTGAATTCAAAATTTGGGAAAATCTACTTCAAAGCTCTCTTTGATTCCAGGATCCAGCACACTGACCCTGAAGGGCCTCTCCAAACCCTTCCAGACACCTTGTCACCAATTTCTTGCTCATGACCAGTCTCATGCTCTGAGATATGATCAGGATGAGTGAATGTCAGTTTATTTCTATTTAATAAAAGTGTGCCAAGTGTGTCAAGTCTGTTCTCTCTAACTGTGAGTCAAGGGGCAAAACAGGACCTGTTCAGGCTTTTTAATAAGTGGCAGCATAGGAATCCAGTGTTGGTATCCCAATAATAATTCTTGGAATTAGGGAGTGGGGAAGACTGAGGAATAGCTGGAAAAGCCCGCAGGGGTAGCGTTGATACAGATTCCAAACTGTGTCTGAAAGTTGAGAGTCATAGAATGGTTTGGGTAGGAAGGGACCTGAAAGATTTTCATTCCAACCCCAGGGACACCTTCCACTAAACCTGTTTGCTCAAAGAAAGAAGTGTTTGTGAGTTTATTTAAATAAATATCCCCATGGATCCCCATCCTTTGAATAACTTGGTACATTTGTGTTCACTCTTAATTGGTAGGTTTTGTGAGCTTTGCTTTTTCTTTTTTTAGTTTCTTTTGTGTTGCAGCAGAGGCTCATCCGTTCTGTGCTCCAGCCCCTGTGAGACACCAGAAGGTGAAATCTGACCTTTGGTCTCACACAAAAATAATGATTCACTGGAGTAATTGCTTTAGTTCCTGCGGTATTTTAGAGGCAGACTTACATTTAATTCATATTTCCTTCCTTCCTTCCTTCCTTCCTTCCTTCCTTCCTTCCTTCCTT
>VZTX01014855.1:0-35664 GCA_013400915.1 Pardalotus punctatus
GTGGTTCTTTCATCCCCAAGTGCAACATCAGCCAGGGAAGTCCCAAACACAAATACAGGCTGGACAGAGAACGGATCAAGAGCAGCTCTGGTGAGTAAGAGTTGGGAATGTTCATGAATGAGAGGCAAAACATGACCCAGTGATGTGCACCTGCAGTCCAGAAAGCCAATTGCATCCTGAGCTTCATCAAAAGAGGTGTGACCAGCAGGTTGAGGGAGGTGATTCTCCACCTAAGCTCTGCTCTTGTGAGACTCCACCTTGAGTACTGCATCCAGCTTTGGATTGCCCAAAACCAGATTAATTTGGACCTGTTGGAGTGAGTCTAGAAGAGAGCCATGAAGTTGATCATGGAGCTGGAGAACCTGTCCTATGGAGAGAGGCAAAGTGAGTTGGGGCCATCCAGCCCGGAGAAGAGAAGATTGCAAGGAGACATTTTAGAATCTTCCAGTACCTAGAGGGGGCTTGGAAGAGGGCTGGAGAGACTTTTCACAAAGTCACATAGTGATAGGACAAGAGGGAATGGACTTAAACTGCAGAAGAGTTTAGTAGATATCAGAAAGAAATTATTTACTGTGAGGGTGGTGAGACACTGGAACAGGTTGCCCAAAGAAGTTGTGGACTCTCCATCTCTGGAGGTGCTTAAGACCAGGTTGGATGGGACTCTGAGTAACCTGGTCTAAAGGAAGGTGTCCCTGCTCATGGCAGGGGGTTTGGAATAAGATGATCTTTGAGGTTCTTTCAAACCCAAGCCACTCTGATTTTAGGATTTTATGACTTTTTCTCTTTGACAATTAATGCAAAAAATTTGGGGTATTGACCAAAGCAGTCTCATTTCTTAAGGTTTTCTATTTCAAGGAAGATGTGGTTTCTACCATTGCTAGTACTCATTTGCAGCAGTAACAAAACATGCCCAGAAACATACTCAGCTTTATGGTATATAGAGACTGCATATAGACTGTTGGAGTTACTGCTTTAGATATAACCACTACATTTTGATGAGTACAGGTTCAGAACACTGGTGTGTTGAAACTCTGTGTCAATATTCTCTTGCTTCTCCCTATGTTAAAACGCTGAAAATTTCCTTAATGAACATCTAATGAAAGACATCTAGGAAATATTTTATTACATGTTGATGTCCCCTAATTAAACACATTACATTAATTTTGAGGGAAAAAATCCATAATTTTATATTCTAAAAGCATAAAATAATTATTTCTTCAATCTGAAGAGACATCAAAATCTTGACAAGTGTAAACTGATGTGGTCACACAAAATAAAAATTAAATACAAAAAAGATTAATTCACATTTACTTTAATACTATTACTCAGATATTTTAGTCCAGTGTTAAAATGATCTTTGTTAAGTTTAAGAGACCAAAGTTCTCAGACCAATTTATGCCAGAATTGAGAGCTTCATGACCTGTTCTGAGAATATTCTCAGATACAAAAATTGTTTGCAAATAAAACCTTTCTTCATCTTCTGTCAGTCTACAGTAAAATACTTACTAGAGTAAATTTTTATTATATCTTTTTTTTCTCAGTAAGAAAGATTTTGCTGTTATTATGAATAATGACATAGTATACCTACAAAATATTGGAATTAATTTTCTTTTTTAAAAAGCTACTTAATTTTTTTTTTATAAGAACTATGAAATTTTACTCCTCTTCTAGAATGAGTGACAGTACAAGCTACTTGGAATTTGACAAATAGTCTGAGACCCACAGCTTTAAAATTACAGTAATTTCAATGGAAAAGATGTAATTTGATCCTGAAGTAAATTGTCTGCCTCAAAATTAAATGTAAACATTTTATGTGCAGATCCAATGCATTAAGAGAACTGTAAGTTCATTATAATTAAACATTCTAAAAAGTATGCTTTTTCTTTTTTTAAGCTTTTTAATTGGTTCTACAAAGTTAAAATACAATTTATAGGAATACAATTTGATCAAATGTACTGTTTTTGACCTGAAGGAGCCCTAATATGTTTGTTTTTTTCCTGTACTAGCAAGCTGTCCCTTGCTTTTATGCTGATTGAACATGATTATAGTGTTTCGGAGGCAGGCATTGTAATAATATTAAGCCAAGTATTTGATGTGATACAGAATACAATCCATATGTATCTACTTGTGCATATCCTTTGGCAGTGGCTTATGGAACTTGAAGAAATTCCTAGAAGAGCCTTTGGGTGACAACATAAAAAATGAAACTATTCCTCACATAAATAATGTTTCATGTTTAGCTTTCTTTTTCAGTGGTTGAGTTAGACATTAAAAAAAAAGTACTTCTGAAATGAAAGCAAGCTATATAGTCAGGCACAGGTGCCCTATTGCCGTGGGGAGCGGGGGGTGGAATAAGCTTCTGCATTCACCGAGAGTGTCTCTATGGCATCTGAGAGATCACTCCAGCCAGCACTGCATTGGTGCTTGTACAGAACGGCTCTTTTCACACCCGTGCCGATGTCAGGCACAGTTCTCACTCACCCACTGAGCCGGACAGCTCGGGCAGCCCCAGAGACAAAGAATTCAGAGGCCCTCTCTCCTGGAAGTTCCAGACGTTTATTCTGAAGGGGTCCAAGGCAGAAAGAGGGCAAGATGGCCTCGAGAGCTCCCAGTTATAGGGACGATCTGGGGCCAGATAACAGGAGGCGGGGAGAAACCCCCTTAACCAACGGGGAGCAGGGAAGGGTAGAATTTAGGGTTAGGTTACAAAGATAGGGGCTCACACAGCTTTGGGGAGAGACCATTGTGTTTTCCAGAGGGTGCTTAGATTAGGAGGTTTTCCACCAGTGAGGTCCTGCAGTGTTGGTATGATCCACCGCCACAGTGCCCTTTTGCATCATCACATATGTTGATATTATGGAAAATTATCCTCACTGGACACCTTTTTCCCATTACAAGGCTCTGCACATATATTTTATGATCAGCTAATGGAAAGTTTTTGGTGACTGCATAATCAAGCAACTTGTAATTCAAATAATTTATATGAGAAGAAATAAAATGTTAGTCAGAAAGGCCATTTGGACATTCAAAATATTTCTTGCACATAGGCATTCAGGCTCTGCAGAACCTCACTTTTGGGAAGATTTCAGGAGCAACTTGTAATCCACACTGTCTAATGTTGGTGTTGTGGCCAAAGTTGAAAATGACATTTCTGTAACAGTTTGTCATGATCTAACCCCAGCTAGGAGCCAAGCCCCATGCAACCGCTCACTCACTCCCCCACCAACAGAACTGGGGAAAGAATCAGGAGGGTAAGAGGAAGAAAACACATGGGTTGACATAAAGACATTTCAACAGGGAAAACAAAAGCTGTTCACACAAGCAAAGCAAAACAAGGAATTCAGTGCTTCCCATGGGCAGGCGGGTGTTCCGCCATCTCCAGGGGAACAGGACCCCATAATGAATAACAGTGACTTGGGAGCACTAACACCATCACTAAAAAATGTCCCCCCACTTCCTCCTTCTTTCTTGCACTTTATACATGGAGCATGATATCACATGGTCTGGAATATCCCTTTGATCGTTTGGGGCCACCTGTCCCAGCTGTGTCTCTTCTAAACCTTCCAAGTACCCCCAGCTTCCTCACCAGCCAGGCAGTACGAAAAGCAGAAAAGGCCTTGGCTCTCTGTAAGCCCTGCTCAGCAATAACAGAAACATCTCTGAAGGTTTCGTGCTGCAGTCAGCACAAATCCAAAATGCAGCCCTGTACCAGCCACTGTGAAGAAAATTAACCCTACCCCAGCTGAAACCAGTACATAATTACATCAAGAGAAAGGAAAAAAGTCCATTAGATAGTGAAATAAAAATTAAAAAACATATCCCCAGCTACAATTGATGTCTAATTACTTTACTAGGAGAATGAAGTAAGAGCAAAATTAATGTATAAGTAATATAGATTATTTTTGATAACAGATGCTGATTATCATTGGAGAACTGAATTTCATGTTGTTCTGGGGTTTGTAACAAATTAACAGAGGACATTTGGTTTGCAATTCGGATGAATGATTTTTTTTTGTAGTGGTATGAGCTATAACTTTGGCTGAGATCCATGAACACATTTCCCAATTCACCCTGCTTCATAGGCCATGTGGGCCTTGTTTTCATAATTTATTAAAAGTAAAGGACCCTTTCTAAGGGAATTAGTGAAAGGAACATTTGGAAAACAGAAACAGAGAGACTTACAAAGAATCTCAGGCTGTTTAGTTACTTAGGAGACAAACAAAACTGAAAGTTGTGAAGGACATTTTTTTCCACAGTATTTATTATTGTTTCCACTCTTAAGCTGATGTTAGACTGTGAAGAGCTGGTTCTCCCTGTGTGAATATTTCTATAGACTTGTAACACAGAAGAATTTTTTTAACCCCCTTAAAATATCTGCAATTGACTGAAGACTAATTATTTTGCTTTTAAAGGCTGAGAGCTGCACACATTGTGGGAAGTTGCTTGGACAGTTTCTGGCAGGGCTGTTAACACAAATTGTCTGAGCCCTAGAGGTGATAATCACAGAAAAATCTTTCCTTCCCGATGGCTTTAATCTATAAAGGGTTATGTGGTCTGGGATAAAATAATCTGAAAAATCAGCGTCTTGCCCATAGCACACTGTTAAAGCAGTGATGAGCAGAAGCATTCCTGCTGGGTCTTCCTCAGAAAGGCTTACCTCATGACAGACTTGCAGATAAGAATCAGTTTTCCACCCAAATAGCCATCTCAGTTTTGCCGGCTTTAGAGAAACACTGTGTAGAACTTGTCTCTTCTTTTTGCCTTCCTTTTCAGACTCTTGAAAATATACTGGATGAAGGTGGGTGTATTTATGGGTGCATTTTTTATTTTATTGTCTTCTTTGTACACACAGAGTGAAAGCCTAGAGAACAAAGTGGCTTCAGACAAACAGAATTCAGTAAACTTTATAGATGTGAAGAGGTTATTTTAAAACAGAAAAAAATTACTGAATTTTGTTTTAAATCTCTAAATGACTCTTAAATATACATACACAATATGCAAGAGTGTATGATCACAATGTATGCACTGGTTTCATTAATACATTCCAGTTCTCCAATTAAGAAAATAATATAGTTATTGAAATGCTTTCAACACTTACTCCTAAATGCTTTTAGATTGCCAAAATAATAACTTACACATCAAAGAAAAAATAATACTTTATCTTGTCTACCTTACCTGCCAATTCAGACTTGGTTTCTCATAAATGCTGTATTGTTCTCTTCTTTTTCATCACAATAGGTTTTGTCACTTTAGTATATTTTTCAGTGTTGTGTCTTACTGAAGCCTTGTTTTACATTATCAAGATTTTGTAGTTGCTGTTTTTCTTGGGAAAATGTTCAACAGTGAAAAAACACTAATTGTTGGACAATATTGTCAGTGGTCTGTTTAGCCTTGCTTTTTGACTGCAAGAAAGCCAGTTTTTTCTTGTTCAGACAGAAAATCCCATTTTACTGATCAATCCCATTCTAAGTTTTGCAATCTCATTCTATCAGACTTTAAAGGTTTTGAAGTGTTGTGGCTTTTTTTAGAGAAATAAGTAACTGGTAAGAAGGAAGAAGATAAATATGCTCAAAAGGTCTCATGAATCAAAATTTCTTCAATAGTCAGAATATTCAATCCTTCTGGAAAGCTTATAAGATTGAGAAGTTGGCATAAGGATTCTGAGAGTTGCAATCTTTTATCAGAGAAAGTTTTAAAATAACCAATATACTGCAAATTTTATTCCTATTACAACATTTCATTTGTTATACCTCATCTGTTCATTCACCTTGAGAGCAGCAAAGTCTTGCACTTAAGTAAGTACCATTCCTTTTAATTCACTCATTTTTCTTTTCACAGGGTCTGCCACTAATTTCTTTTGGTAATCTCTTATTTTATAAAACATTATTTTAAAAACTAAACAAACAAACAAAAAAAAAAAAAACAACAAACCAACAAAAAGTCCTTAAAATAGTGGTAATACAACTATTAGAACTTTCACAATGCTTCATTTTAAGTACTGGATTGTGGTTTGCATTTTATGTTATCCAGAACACGAGTGGATTATTTCCTTGTAAAAAAGCATGACAACACCATTCTTGCTTCATTAGGGATGCATGAGGATTCTAATAGTCCTCGCTTTTTTATGTTCTGTATGTGAAAAGTCCATGTTACCTACAAGTAGATTGTGTAACTCCGGAAGTTTATTTCATCTTCAGCCATTCCTGAAGATGTTCTGTTTTGATTTTCTGTTGTTTTGTTTTTAACACATTATTTTGTTGTAAATATGTTTTCAGATATATGTAAATATAATATATGTAAATATATTTTTCTTTCCATTTTCAACAATAGGATATGTGACACGTGATACATGATTATGTTAACATTTATATCAGAGTATGCAAAAAATGCTGACATTAAGTGTATCTGATACAACATCCTGATGAGTCAAGGAATTTTAAAAGGTGTAATTTATTTTATAAATTCATTACACAGAGCACAGTGCCAGAGGCTTTCCAAGACATTATGGTATTATTCTCCTGTGACAACAACTCCAGTACTAGCATTAGTATTAGAAAAGGAAGATATGAAGTAGAAATACTGAGAGTTTTTGGCTGACATCTGATCTTTTTTTTACAAGAAATCCCAGAACTATTCTGTACAGAAGGGAATTTTACCATTCTCTGTAGAGAATGTAAATTACTAGACTTGAAAATGGCATGAACTACCAGTTATACTAATAAATAGATAAAGGTCTAAGACAAAGGTTTAAAAACAAGGACAAGCACTATGGAAATTAATCCCATCCCTTTCCCCCTTCTTTTTTTTTACAAATAATCCTAATGAAGGTTATGAAAATTGTGTTACACAGAAGTACACATTAGGCTATTGAATGTGTAACATCCATGAATCAAAATGAATCACGGAATTTCTGGATTGAGAGACAAAAATGCTATGAGTTTCTTTTCCGTTTTTTACTAATTCAGCTAGGATTAAATAGTGCCAGGCATAATTACGTGATTCAGAATTTAAGTTTCAGTTCCATCCATGGGCACTGGTCATCATCAGAGTTTTCTTGCATTGGAGTTTATTATCTAAGTGAAAATATTTATGCACATTTGAATTTCTGCATTTGATATAGTCTATTATGAATTAAAGAGAATGGCTGGTTGACCATCATCTTTTCCAAATTTCTCTATTAGGGAGTATATTTGCAGTATCTTTGTGGTGATGCAAGGAAGAATGTTCTCCTTACATGATCTTCCTTCTTCCAACCTCCTGTCTTTCAGCAGGTTCTGGCCCAAAATTTAATGGTATTTAAATATAGTTTTTCTCTTTAATCTCTAAAGGTATCACAGTTGATCATCTCTGAAGATACTTAGGGGTTTTTAGTTATGCAGATTATTCTGCTGACATATATGCACACTAATGAAATTTTACTAAATATACAGCAAATCTTTATGCAGAACATTTTTCACAATATTTTTAGCATTCACATCCATACTGTGAACTTTGTGTGTCCCATTAATTATGTTACATTAATTATATTATAGTGAATTGTTTTTCTATGAAGAAAGTATTTTAAAAACAAGTTTTCCTGTAATGTTTAATGAGACTAACAGAAAGATGTTTGCATTATAAATTACATTGTTCCACTTTTAAATTGCAGCTTTTCCACATATTTAAATAAGCTCTTCCTTTTTCTATTGCTTGTAGTGTTTTAGTATATTTCTGTATTCAGAAACACTTATCAATCAGAGGTAACTGAAGCTAGATCAGACTTTACAAACTGAAAATATGCATATAAAACAACCACACAATTCAAGTTAATATCTCAAAATAATTAAGACTTGAAACAAGGTTTGATCTGGATGTTACTAGTTGTAGAGTGGAATATTGATAAAATAAATTCCAAAAGAGGCTTTTAAACTTGTTTACATGTTACCTGAATCAGAATAAGGGACATGAAATACCAAGCTAATTGCTAACATTCATAAGCTGAAACTTGCTTTTAACATCTAGAATGAGAAACTATCAAGGGATTTTAAAATAGAGACAACTGCAGGTTTTATTTAACTTTTTCTACTGGAGCTCAGGCTGAAATTACTGTGTAAAAAAGAGGGGCTTATTTAATGGAATTCAGGGGTTATTATTATGATTATAGGCAGTTTAACAAGCAAAAATATTTGCTGAATATATTATACCATTAATTTTTGCTACCATCCATCAACTACACTGATGAACATACTTTGGCCAGTTGCACAGACAACCAAATATTGAAGTGAATATTTTATACTATAGTTTATGAAATAATAGAAAACCTGTTTTATTAACATCTCCTAACAATATATATGGAAGACTCCTTCTGTGTACAACCTCAAAAATATTGAATTCCATAATACTTTGGGGTTTACTAATTTTTTTTTCTTTCTGGAATTAATTCTTGCAGTGAATCATATGCATCACTAATGCAACCCTGCTTCCAGTTAAAATTTTCCAGTTTTAAAAAATTTACTAAACTTGAAATACATTTTACATCTTCTTCAGGGGTTTGGACAAGTTTTATTGCTGTCATCTTGTTTTGGTTTTCTTTCCCCTCCTTCTCCTGGCCTCAGCATTAGTCTGGCTAAACTGTCTCTCAGAACAACTGCCTCTTGTCTTGTTGCTGATGTTGGGAGAGGAAGCCTTTACTCAAATCTCAGTGCAAAAATAAGCCTGTCCTTCCAGCATTCTCAACCACTCCCCAAAAGAACCATCAAAAGTCCTGTAAAATTTAATCATTCATAGGCATATGTTCTACAGTGTGGTCTGAATGAGAATGAATCAGCAAGTGCAGCAGAACTGGATTAAAAAATGAACAGCCACACAAACAAAACATATGAGAGTCCAGAAAAAAGATTCCAAATCTATTCTAGGCAGAAAGAAAATACCTAAGAAGGTACGGGTGTCAGTTTCAATATGTGGACTGTTGAATGTGTGATGACAGGCAGAAATAACATATATGCAATGATCAAATGTTACCAAAAAAATGAGATCTGTTATGAACTGAGAGTTTTCAATGACTGATGCTGTCTGCGTTAAAGTGAGTACGCATTACCAGAGATGGAACTAGACAATCAGATGTTGATATGTGTAGCATTAAGAATGGCTTGTAGAATAATCAGTAGTTGAGCTCCAACTCTCTGATAGGTTTTGCTGAACCAATTGACAGGTATGAAAGTCCATGGATATCCAGCCTGAACTCATCTATGTACTAAAGGAAGCTATAGACTGCAAACCACAACTCTTGACATCTTTATTGCTAGAGAAGGAATTGTTGAGGAAGAGATAATTTGGGACCATAAAGTCAGGGTGCAGAAACTCATGAACCTTTACTAGTAAGAGCATATATTACTTCTAAGTGCACATCACCTAAAAACATTGAAATTGACATCTTTTTTCCATGTGACAAAATAGGGCAGGGAATAACAATCTAAAACAAAGGCCTATGCTTTTTCAATGGAAGTCTTCTATCCCCCTACATATCAGGTGATAAGCTATTTAGAAAACTTTTAGGCAAACTAAATACTATACAAAATGCAAAAGATAATGCTTCTGCAATGGCCAAACTGTAAGGAACTTATTCCCTTTGCCAGGAAAAGTGTTAGCATTAGTTAGTGCAAGGTAGGTTATTGCTTGAAAGGGATTTGGAAGTCAACACAGCACATTTTAAATGTGACATCATGAGGATACACACTGTATGTGCCAGGGACTGAGGCATGAGAAATATGCCAGTTACATGAACTGGGTGTCCAAGAGAGAACGCATGTGGGGAAGGATAGGGATGTAAGGCACTTTACATCCTGAAAGATATCAGTAGGTTCCTATTGAAAGTCTGTAAGAAATTTAGGTCTGGATTATTTAATTTTACATTGCTCTTTTATACAAGGAACTATATACTCATAAATTAATACCCCTTTTTTTGGTAGGTGCTGTTTTGGTAAGATACTCCCTAAGAAGGTCTCACTGAAACCCAGTAGTTTGTTTTACAAAGTAACGCAGTTCAGCTATTTTGAAGGAGCGCTATTGAACAGTTTCAATCACTCAGTGCCAAGCGACATGTTGGGGATCATAGTGCAGCCCATTGCAGGAGTCACACAACTGAAAAAATTGTGTGCTTCCTGCCCATGGAGATAAATCTCCTAAAAACTGACAGGGGAAATGGTAATCAAGAAGCAGAAACAATTGACCACATCATGCAAAGGAGGTTTCTGTAACATAGGAGACAAAGGTTTCTGTGTGCAGAAAAACAGTCCCAGCTCTAGGTATCAAAAAGGTTGTGTGATGCAGCAACACAGGAGAGATATTTTATTCATAATGAAAGACCCATTGAATTTATTAATGACAGGCTAGGGATAACAACAAAACTGGAACAGCGAAGAGAAGCACAGTGACAAAGAGAGACTAAGAGTAAGAATACACTTGAGAAGGCAAGAACAAGGCCAGGACCAAGACAGTTTAGACTATACTCATTAATTGATTCCATACAGCCAAAACAGAAGAACTAAAGTCAGACAAATACAGAAGGCATACATAAGACAGCCCAAGAAAACTGTGTATAGAATAAATGAAAATTTCCTCATTTCAATAGCAAAAATACAAACAAAAATATGAACAAAAAATACAAAATTATTAAGAAAAATACAAAAAAGAGATACAAAATTACAAATAAAAATACAAAGGTACAATACAGCAACTGGAAAACATGCTTTACAAAAATGTATTCTTTTTTTTCTTTTTATTATTTTATTTTATTTGGTCTGCAGCTTTCAAGTTCCTAGCAATGGAAAGTTCCAGCAGGAATTCAAGTAGGAGTCTAGCTGAACTTTGACTTCAGATTCAAGGAAGAAGTTCAAAGGAACTACAGGGTGGTCAACCTCAATCCCGGGGAATGTGATGGAACAGCTAATTGTGGAAGACATTTTCAGGCACATGGAGGACAGAAAGGACATCAGAGATGAGTAAGCATGGATTTACCAAGGGTAAGTCATGCTTGACTAACCTGATAGTCTTCTGTTACGATTGGCCTTGCGAGTGAAATGAGAGCAATGAATATTTTCTGCCCAGACTACAGTGACATTTTTTATACTACCTATAGACAACTTAATGAAATATACTCCATGTGAGCACTGGTATGAGTAAGTATGAGATGAATACAGTCTATGTCTCTTTTCAGAAGTATCCATGAAGGAACAAGATGCAAGGGTTACAAACTGAAACACAAGAAATCTTGTCTCAATATAAGGCAAAACTTTAACAATGAGCATGACCAAGCAGTGGCATTGTTTCATCAGAGAGGCTGTGGAATCCTTGGAAATACTCAAAAGCTGTCTGGACTTGCTCCTGGACAAACAGGTTCTGGGTGACACTGCTTGAGAAGAAACATTGGACAGAGCTCCAGAATTCATTTCCAACATCTTCCAACCAGTTATTCATGCAAAGGTTTGAAGGAAATGTTTTAGACCTGAAGAATTTGCAGTTTCCCACAAGCCGTTTCACTGGCTAAGCTTAGTAACAGACCAGAATAGGCTAGCAATAGGAGTCAGTCCTCCTTGCAAGGCTTCATACTTCAAAGATCTATTCCCAAAATATTACCACTTGCTATCACAAAATAAAAAGATGTAAAGGAGACAACTCTAAAAGAAGAAAAAAATTACCAATAAAAATTTTAAAATTTTCACAGAAGTTGAAGAAAGAGGAACAAACTTCAGAGAAGAAGCCTTTGGAGAGGGTCATAAATAACAAGTCAGTCTGAATGCTATCTGCAGCATCTCTAGAAATACTTTAATAAGGAACTTTGTTTTGGAAACATAAAGACACTGCTTTTTGTTAAGAAAGTGACAAGGTACATTAAAACAAGCTGGGCTGAGGACAGGTGTGACACTGTGGGGAGTCATTAAATGCAGCAAACCCAATATATGACACCTGGCAGCCCTGAGACTGCCTGCTGTCTTTCAGAGGAGGAGGTAGAGAAAACCCAAACCAGTTTCATTGCTTAACATTTGGTCTTCAGGGTGAGATAATAAATAAGACAGTGAACTTTTAAGTGATTTTGCCACTACAACTATTATTATTAGTAATAATAATTAATTATTTAAATCAAATTTTGTATCAATATCTATTATTCTCCAGAGGAAAATAATTGTTTGAAAGTCTGTAAGTAGGTCTGTCTGTGGACTGTCAGTAGTCTATATAACTGTATGAAATGGTTTGCCAAGTAGAAACCAACCTATGGGAAAGAAATTGCAGTCTTTTTTTGGATTAAATTAACACTTCTCTTTTGGACAATTCAGCTTAGTTTTAGAGGACTCAAAGACAGCTTTCTATTTTATTTTTCCTCATAAATACATATATATATATATATAAAATAGATAAATATATCTATAATATTTAAACTATATATTTTTTCTTGGTATTTATAAACCTGATACTGCTTTGCCTAGTTTTTTTTCATGGTTAGTTTGTTGTTTTTTTTTTTTTTTTATTTGAAAGAACAAGAGGAAATGGACTTAATTTGCAACAGGGGAGGTTCACATTACATATTAGAAAACTCTTTCGCTGAAAGAGCATTTAGACACTGGAGTAAGTTATCACATGGTCTAGTAACTGTCTCTGGAAATATCCAGGAGTCATCTGGATGTGGTACTTGGGGATATGGTTTAGGGATGATTATAGTGCTGCTGGGTTGACATTTGGATTAGATGATATTGAATGACTCTTCCAACCTTAAAAATTCTGTGATTCTGTGAAATTGCTGAAGTTCATTTTGTCATACTTCATACACAAAACTCAGATTACAAAACCCCATCACTCAAATCTAAGCCATTTGAATTAAATATATTTATAATTGTTACTTTTTCAAAATAAACAGGCAATGCAGCCAAATCTGATTTTTAGAAACAGGCAAAAGACATAGATTAAAATATTACCAGTAGTACATTAAATATATGCTGTCATTAGCATATTAGTAATAATCCTTTTATTACTAATAATCCTTCCACAGTGTCAAGGCTTTCTCTCTTTCCCAGTCTGCTCACCTCATTCCCACATGGAGCAGGTTGGGTTTGAGCAAGAGATTCAAAGGGAAACATAGCCGGGACAACTGATCTGATTATGCCACATGGAAAGAAATTATACCTCAGGTAAAGGAGGAGGAATAGGGGGTGTCCATGGTTATAGTAATTTTCTTGCCAAATAACTATTACACATGCTCACACCCTGCTTCCCTGGAAGTGGCTAAACATATCCCTGCAGTGGGAAGTAGTGACTGCATTCCTCATTCTGCTTTTCTTCCAGTGTGCACATTTTGCTCTAGCCATTAAATTTTCACTATCTCAATTCCTGAGTCTCCTCACCTTCCATTTTCTCCCTTTTTCACAGGAGACAGGAGTTATCAAGCAGATATTGAGTTTTCATGAAAATTTTTTCACGGGAAGGTCACGTGATGGCTTCTATGAGATGCTGACAGAAGCTTCCTGTGTCTGACAATGCCAATGCCTGCCAGCTCCAAGACGGACCCACCACTGGTCAAGGTTGAGCCCACCAGCAATAGTGGTAACACTTTGGAATAGTATATTTAAGGAGGGAGGAAAAAGTCACTGACCAAGACTAAATTTCAGCCAATAATGCCGAGGGTTGAGGAGGGGTGGAACAAGCCTCTGCATTTACCGAAAGTGTCTCTATGGCTTTTGAGAGATCACTCCAGCCAGCACTTCCCTGGTGCTGTACAGAAAGGCTTTTCTCACACCCGAGATGGTGTAAGGCACAATTCTCACTCACCCAGTGAGCCTGATAGCTCGAGCATTCCCAGAGACAAAGAATTCAGAGGCCCTCTCTCCTGGAAGTTCCAGACATTTATTTCTGAAGGGGTCCAAGGCAGAAAGAGGGCAAGATGGCCCTGAGAGCCCCCAGTTATAGGGATGATCTGGGGCCAGATAACAGGAGGCAGGGAGAAACCCCCTTAACCAACGGGGAGTAGGGAAGGGTAGGATTTAGGGGTAGGTTACAACCAGAGGGGCTCACACAGCTTTGGGGAGAGACCATTGTGTTTTCCAGGGGGTGCTTAGATCAGGAGGTTTTCCACCAGCGAGGTCCTGTTTTATTAGGACCCGCAGTGGTAGAATTGGTATGGTCCACTGCCACAAGCCAAAGATGTGATGAGTGAGAAAAACAGCTCTGCAGACACCAATGCCAGTGCAGAAGGCAGCAAGCAGGTGCTCCAGGCACAGAAGCAGAGAATTCCCTGAAACCCATGGTGAAGACCATGGTGAGACAGGCTGCCTCTCTGCAGCCCATGGAGGCTCATGGTGGAGCAGAGATACACCTGCACCCCACAAAGATCCCCATGCCAGAGCAGCTGGATGTACTTAAAGGAGGCTGTCACCCCATGGGGAGCCTGTGTTAGAGCAGGCTCCTGGCAAGACCTGTGATCCCATGGAGAGAAGAAGCTATGCTGGAGTAAGTTTTCTGACAGGACTTGTGACCCAGTGGGTGACCTAACCTGGAACAAGCTGTTCCTGAAGGATTGCACCCCATGAAAGAGACACATGCTGAAGCAGTTTCTGCAGCCCATGGGAAGGACTCACATTCAGGAAGCTCATGAAGGACTGTCGTTTGTGGGAGAGACTACACTGGAGCAGGGGAAGGCTGTGAGAAGGAAGGAGCAGGAGAGACAATATATGATGAACTGACCATAACCCCCATTCCACATCCTCCTGCATTGCTGGTGGAGTGGAAGTAGAGAGTCTCACAGTGAAGTTAAACCCAAGAAGAAGGATGGGATGCATGGAAGATATTTTAATATTTGTTTTAATTTCTCATTATCCGACTCTGATTTGATTGTTAGTAAATTCTATTAGTTTCCCCAAGCTGGGTCTATTATGCCTATGACAGTAAATGTTGACTGATGTCTCCCTGACCTTAGCTCAGCCTATGAGCTTTTTGTCTTAATGTCTCTCCCCTGTTGTTACAAATGGTGACAAGAGCTTAGACAAGTCCTGCCTTTGACTCAGATTTCTGGCAGTAGCTCTCTTTGAGGCAACTAGCATGCTAAATATCTCTTGTTCGCAAGTTCTTAATAACGGCCAATCAGATCTATTATAAAATGAATTATTTATTGAATAGACACAAAATTAACAGACAAAAGACTTCTAGCAGACTACTTACTACACAGGATAAAACAAAATTTATTAGTAGTAGATCAAAAGCACAGTGCACGATAAACCTACCTTACAGCTGACAAAGAAATAATATAGATTAGGATTCAATGTGATTTACAACCAAATTGGATGATGGAGTACACATAGAACTCTCACTCAATTCCCAGGAAGGTATCTGTGAAATCTGAATCTAAACTTCAGAGAGAAGTCTTCCACATTTTCAGGGTGTGTGCAGGAGGTTTCTGTCTCCATTAAAGCTGGGTAGCTTTTAAAGTTTGTAAAGTGAAGTGTCTCTCAGTCAGGAATTCGACCTTATCTCCCTATATCTTGTTCTCAAGGCCAGCTGTTTATTGGGAATTCCACCCCTGGCACCAGAGGGAGAGAGAAATAACTCACTAGCCAGGCAAGCTGGTGTGGGTTATTTCATCAATTGATGTGAGGGGGGAGAATGTCCAGAGCTATTGCACCAGCTGATGGACAGAGCAGATAAACAATTTGGTAGGGGGGGAAGTCCTGCCACACCTGTCCAGCCAAGGAGGGGAGTACTAGAGCTGATTTGGTGAGCACCTTGAGTCCAGCCAGAGTCAATCCACCACAGGGGCTTTCATGCTCTTCCTGCTTGTCTACCTGACAGTCCATGCTGTTTCTCTCTCCCTCTGCATTAACTAATCCCTGTTCAGTGGTTTAAATTGGTGATGCTGATACATCAGATAATTAACAGCCTTTAACACTCATACTCTAAACCAATTTTAAGAATACAGTACCATGGACCAATGGCATAAAGTTAGCACAGGTGGTAATGGTCCCTGATGAAGTCTCCCACTAATCTGGTCATGGAAATCAGTCTTGAAAGCCCTTTGGCAAGAGAAGTTGGAACTAATTGGCTGGTTTCCTTTTCCATCCTTCTTCCGTATACATGATGGATTTTTGCTATTTGGATCCCATCTTCTACTCACACTATTGCTGAGCTTCCTCTTGTTTTGTCAGTCATCCTTCTTTGTATCCAGCAGGAAGTTATGCTTAAAAGCAGGTCCTTGTCCCTTATCTGATGCACTTTCTGCCAATACTTTGTTACTTGGATGTAAACTTGTACGCATATTTCTTTGTTCCTAGGGTTGTCACCTTGTGCCTGGTTATTTCAAGACAGTGTCACAAAACAATATAATACTGTTTTCAGATATATAGGTCATGAACACAACATGAACTATAAGTTTGAGAAAAAGTAATAATATAATCTACATTGTAATTAGAGTAGATTTGATTTATAGTTATCACAGGCTTCTGCTTTGGCTGAAGTGATTTTAGTCATGTATGGGAGTCACAGAATCGTAGAATGGTTTGGGTTGGAAGGTACCTTAAAGATCATTTAGCTATAACCCCCCTGCTGTGGGCAGGAACAGCTTCCACTAGACTAGGTTGCTCAAAACCTCATGCAGCTTAGCCTTGAGACTTCCAGGGATGATACTTCTGTGATGTCTCTGGGCAATCGGCTCTGGTGTTTCACCACTACTGTAGCACAGAATTTTCTAGTACTTAATCTCAACCTATATACTCTCAGTTTAAAGCCATTGCCCCTTTTCCTATCACTGCATGTTCTCATCCAAAGTCCCTCTCAGCTCACTTGGAGACCTCTTCATGTACTGGAAGGTTCTGGAAAGTTTTCTCAAATCCTTCTCACCAGGTTGAACAGCCATAATTCTCTCCACCTGTCTTAATAGCAGAAGTGTTCCTGCTCTCTGATCATCTCCTTGGGCTTTCTCCCGGCTCACTCTAAGAGGTCCATGTTTCTCTTATGCTGGGGCCCAAGAGCTGGATTTTGTAATCCAGGTGTGGTTTCACAAAAGCAGAGTAGAGGGGTAAAATCACCTCTGTCAACCTGCTAGCCACTCTGCTTTTGGTGTAACCCAGATTGCAGTTGGCTTTCTGGGCTGTGAGTGCACATTGCTGGGTCAGCTTGAGCCTCTCAGCAACAACATTCCCAAATCTTTTCCTTATTGTTTAATTCTCTGCCTAGACTGTATTTGTGCTTGGGATTTCCCCAACTCATCTGCAGCATCTTGTACTTGGCCTTGTTGAACTTCATGAGGTTCACCCAGGCCCATCTCTCAAGCATATCATGGTCTCTGCATGGCAACCATGTCCTTCAGTATGTTGACTGCACTACACAGCTCGGTGTCATCAGCAAAGTTGCTGAGGGTGCATTCAATCCCACTGTCCATATCACTGACAAAAATGTTAATCAAAGATGTTAAAGATTTAACAGGACATATCTTAAATATACATCAGTACTTTCAGTTTTATCAATAGCCATCTGGGAAGAGTACAGAGACTAAATGTGTACACCTTAATTGTTTTCTGTGAGCTCAGATACATTATTAAACAATCAAGCAGAATGGTAGCTGGACATTGTTCACTATAGCTCCAGGAAACTGATTTTCTTATGTTATAATATTCCCAAAGCTCTAGGAAACTGATTTTCTTATGTTATGATATTCCCAAAACTATTTTGTTGATTTCTGTCATTTTGGTTCTTGGGTTTTTTCTTGTTTGTTTGGGGCTTCTTCCTTTCTTAGCTATTGCTGGAAATGAACACAGGATTTAATTAGGATTTTTATAGTGATATTTTTTTCTTTCAGGAAATCCAAATTTATTTTTAAATTCAGCATCAATTTTCAATGGTTTACAGTGTGAGATTTCACACCACTTTTTTATTCCTGAACTTTGCTGTAGATTTTTCAACTACTGCTAAAATGTTTCCATCTGTATGTTTTATTGAATCTCTTTGTCCCTTTTTGCACCTAAGTTCTGAATCATAAGTTCTGCACATTCTTGTGCATTTTTCAAAAAAACAATTTTGTTATTAATTAATTATGTTTTCTGATCTCTTCATAGTCAATGTTTTCTGTCTATGAGCAATGCCTAACTTATAGAATTTCATCTTCTATTTGGCTTCATCTGTACTGCTTAGAAGGACTTCTTATCCATCACTATTCTAACATAAAAACAAACAACTCTGGGGGCATGGAAGCTGACAAAAAGAGGTAAAAAACATTCTTTGGTTTTCCAGATGAAAAAAAGAAAGAACATTATTTGAAAAGGACAGTTACCAACTGGGAGCAACAAATAAAAGATGTACCAAGGAAGCTAGAAGCTACCAGATTTCATGAGACAGAAGAAATTCATCTGAGAGTGCTGAAAGAAGAGTGATGTGATAGCAAGACCAAAAAGTTTTACAGGAGTCTTACAAAATGTGATGGTGATTGAGAGAAATATCTGATAACTAGAAGAAAATGATCCAGCATGTACCCTTGGTTTATCTAGGTAGCTAAAGTCCAGGTAGTCTTACTTTTCTACTGAAAAAGATCATGGGAAATAATGTATTTCAAAACACATGCAAGATGTGATGTTAAGTAAGAAGAGTAGAACTGCATTCATACTTAATCAGCATGCATGCCTGCTATGAATAAATGTCCAGCTTCATTAACAAGAACATACAATATACCTTTATTAATGCTACCAACACTATTCCCCACAACATTCAGTTTTGGAAGAACAGAGGGTATGGGCTGGATTGTTAGCTACACTGAAAATTGCCTGGACCCTTAATCTAAAAGGCAATTAATTAGTGGCTTGAAAATCATTATCAAACTAAGTGCCTTGGCACTGGGGCAGATATCATGTATTAACTTTATCAGCTGCATGGATGATAAGACTGGATGTGCCCTCAGCAACTTTATCTATGATATGAGTTCAGAAGCAGTGTTTGGCATGTTGAATGTTAGCACTTCAATTCAAAGAGATCTGGAACAGTTTGACGACCAAGCCAGAATTAAAATCCAGAAAATTTCTCATATTGCAAGAGGGAGAAAAGAAATCTCCATTTTAGGCTTATGCTTGAGTGCAGGCTGGGAACTCACTGCCCAAGTCCTGCTGAAAAAGACCAGTGGATCCTCTGGGTGCTGAATTCTACACAAGTCACCAGCATGCTTTCATGGTTAGTAAAGCAGAAGACAGATTTACCTACTCTAAGAGGAATGTGGTTAATAGATTTAAGGAAATTATAGTCCTCTATGCAGAAGGGTCTAACATGGAACATTTTGTCCAGTTTTGCACACCACACACATCGAAATGAGGACACTAATATCCAGAAAGAAGAAAACAACAGATCTCCAAACAACTGAAGGGATGTTGTCAAGGTAATGGAACAGAACTGTTTTAGATACTGGCAGGTGATAGCAAAGGTCATAGAAAAAATATTTTGTGTTGCAATGTTTAGTCTGGATATTATGGGGAAAAAAACTTCATGAGGGTGGTAATGCAGAACTGGAAGGGGGTACTGAGAAAGCTGTGCAATCCCAGCCCTTGGAGGCTTTCAGGATAAAGACCTCTACAATATTAAATTTTAAATTAATGAAAATCTGTATTTAATTTCATTTTATTTCTAAAAACTTGGTTTAATGCTGGCTTAAAATGGGTGGCTTTACTTCATCTTAAAAACTTTTGTAAAACCAATGAAATGTCTCTTGCCAAGTTCTAAGAATATGTGATGCATACCATCCTACATACTTAACATGAAACAAACAGAATAGTACTATTTATAGGCTGATATTGTTCATCCAAAACATTGAAATTCCTGTTACAAAAAGAAAAGGCCCAGATGGAAGGAATTATTTCTCAATCAGACTATAAAAATTGCAGTACATTCTTCTTCAAATTTTAAATATTTTAAAAATATGGTATTTACATCAAGAAATTTTATTATTTTTATGCTGGTTAACGTACATAGTCTTTGAATTCTCTTGGAACATGGGACTTGTAGCTTAGCAGTTTAAATTCACGTATTGTAGTCCTACTGCCCCAGAAGGTCTGGACCGCTTTACCTTTTTACTATAATGAGTATATACTGACGTATTTTCATTAATAGATCAAAGGACTAGGGCATTACACAAAGCAAGTTGCAAATGAAACATCAAAATTGACTGGAGTATACATATTTTAATTGATTATAATTCTATTTTTCAGAAATCAATAGAAGAAATGAGAAAAAGGAGACAGAACACTGAAATTAATACAGTTTGTGAAATGTGACTTAAAGTATGTTCACATAGTCACAGTTGACTAGAATGAGCAAAACAGATTTTATAAGAATTCCTTTTGAAAATGTCTTCTCAGTAATTAGATCACTTTTCAAAAACAATCTTTAACTCCTAATTTACTGTATATTGCGAGAAACCATATCTTGAAATTTTCCACTCACAAAAGAAGGAAGGAAGGAAGGAAGGAAGGAAGGAAAAGAATAAGAAGTCAAGGTTTTATTTCTTCAGACTGCTGAAAAAGTTCTTTTGAACTGATTGAGTCTGTGAATTTCTTTATTTTGGGTAACGTGATAGCAGTCAATTGGGGGCAGCTAATTTCGTTAATGCTCATTACTATTGTCATAGGCTGTGACACATCACATGAACTCTTTATTAGTAAGCAGTAGGAAACAAATTTGTGAGATCAGTCAGTGTCAATAGAAGTTAATCAGTTTCAATATATTCACAAGCTAAACATTCTCTTCCTTTAGAACATAATCTCAAAGAAATCACTTATGTGGGATCATAGGGAGGGAGGCAAGGACACTTTAAATGGCTTTCGTGATTCTGTTGGTTATAATGGTCTACAGATTAAATGAAATTATTTTATTGATCCCTTGGAAGGATACTCACATAACCCATGGAAGAGTTTTTTTCACCTCTCCTAGAGATAAAACAGTAAAAGCTGATGTGAGTTGAGAAAACAAAACTGAAAAAATAACAACATTGCAGTTGTGTACTTTTCTTGTTTCATAGCTGTCAAAGTAATTCCATAGTGAATAGCTTTATAAAAATTATAAAACTGATGCAATTTTCTTTACCACAGAATCATAGTTTTATTATTATGGATTACATTTTACCATCACACCAAGAGAATGCACCCATCTAGAGGAAAGAGTTCAAAATATGTTTTATTTTATCTATATATCTGTTAGCCAAGGCTGAGTCTTGTGGCCTAAATAGAAGGATGAGTCCAGTAGAAACAGTTAAAAATTTTAAAAAAGGACTAGAACTGGCAAAATGTTAGCAATACCTGTACTTGAACTGAGTAATGAGCAGGGTTTGCATAAGCAATTTTTATTTAATTGACTGATAAAAAAGAAAAGAAAAAAAGAAAAAAAAGTGAGAAAATATTTTCTGAATATTTATGTCATATTGATTTCCAGATTTTTTATAAATTAAATAAACTTTTTCTAATTGAATACCATTAGTAATATTTCAATCCACAGATTTTTGTCTGTAGGGCTCCCACACACAGCAATAAGACTACAATGCTATCTTATCCTCCTGAGCAGGAGAAGGAAAAGAATGGGTAATGCAGTAATAGGATTACATGTATGTGGTAAGCTCTGCGGTGACACCCACCTCTATGTAAAGACAAGGTAGTTGCTAATAAATGCAATTTGTGTGTAGAAGGAAGAACACAGTTCATATTCACCAATTAACTATGCAGTGGATTTCTGGCTGCAACTTACAAGGTTTTAAAGAGTAAGTACAAGAAAATAAATAAATTATGGTTTCAAGTTTCATTAAAGATTTATGCTGTCATTGTGCATGGGACTAACTATCCAGAACAACCTTGAAAGATTTGTAAACCACAAACAAGGTGGAATGAACCTGAAGAAGGAGAGAAAAGTTCCCTCTAAGGAAAAAACTGGGCACATTTTAAAAAAACCTTGATTATACAAAAAAGGACAGAGCATAACTTAAAGACCCCCAGGGGCAGCTTCAACTTGCAGCCAAAATCAAGTTTTGCTGCTTTACTCTGTTGGCTAGTTTCTAATTGCATGCTGCAATGAAAATCGTTTATAACTAGAAAGGTCCCATAACAACATGGCAAAGGCACAGGGGCTGCAACAGAATATTAGAGAAACTTACCCTGTGGGCGATCACTAGTTACTGAGGAAGATAATAACTGCTCAGCTACTCTGAAACAATTTAGTCATAAAAAAATGTTCATTAAAATAACGTTAAAGGGTGTTTTCTAAGCAGTGTGCAGGGACTTAGCTGCGTGATTATTTTTAATATTAATGGGAATTGCGTGGCTAAACCCACACACACTGTGATGAAAATCTGCACTTATAGTTTTAACAAAAATCCATAAAACGAAACAAATTCAGGTGAAGTCTTCATTTTGTTTTGCCATATTATTGCTAATAATACAGTATGTAAGATTAGTGCATAACAATTGTAATAAAAATGCTGCTGCACCTAAGTCCTTAATGAAAGAAGTTAAGGCAAGAAGGAAAGGCTTACCTTGTAACACAGCACTGATTGAACAGAGAGGACAAATGTTGATGGTAATACATAATTCTTCAATGTGAATTGCTTGTGTAACAGGTTGCAGCACAAATGTCTTAGTGTGCTGCAAAATAATTTTATTGCATGTCTCAAAGGAAAGGAAGTTAAAATATTAATGAGAGAAATTATGATGTTTAGTGGAAAAAGCCCTTCTGATCAGATAAAAATATTTTCCTTTAATAAGAATTTACATGTAACTCTTGGAGCCTATATGTCTCAAAAAACATAAGGCCCATTTTGAGGCCAGTTTGCTTTTATTCTTTTCATCTGTTGTAGACTGGCATCAATATGACTAATCTGGCTGATGTGAAATAGACTTCTGATCAAAAAGCTAGAAAACAATTGGATTTTTTTTTTAAAGTGGTCTGCAGTGACAACAAAGAGCCATATTTGAACTTCACCGAGACCAGTAATATGCAGATTGACAAACCGGGAGGTGATAAAAGAGCAAGTCCTATTAAGAACAATTTTTAGTCCATTTTTTCTGGTAATTGGTACTTTTATCCTCACAGTGAATACCAGAGATATTTGTTCTCCACTTTTATTACATCTTATATCTTCATGGGATTTTTTGTGAGCAGAGGCTTGGGGTTTTTTGAGTGAATGAGAAAGACCATGTTGAGAATTAAAAATTTCAGTGAATGCCAATTATTTACAACAAGATGCCCTAGGACAGTATTTGAGTCCAGTTTTATCATATGAAGAATACCTTTGACTGGCACCATTGAAATTTTGAAACATGAAAATGATAAAGCAAAAGATTTTCAATTATAATCGCACTTGTAAAAACCCCTCTTACCAGGAGGCAGTAATGTGAAGAGGAAGCTCAGCATATAAAGCTTTTATTATACCTTTTATTTTTGAAAGAGTGTTATGAGAGCTTAGCATTACTTTTAAATGATTGACACAATAAGCATTCCATTTTAATTGGCACTTTCGTGATTTATCACTGTATCATGTTGGGAACACCCCATTAGGCCGTTTGTAAGTGAATAGCAGACTACTGTACATCTGACAATACTTGAAGACTTCTATTGAAGGCTCCTATTAAGAAGAGACACCTACTAAGAGAGTTCATGTCCCATTCTTTCCAGCTACTGAATTGTACGGAATTGTGTCCTTCCCTCCTGAGCAGAAATATAATTCTTGCCATCCTAGCTATCACACTGCCATGTTTTCCTCTTTTACAACAGCATGAAAATTATGACTTCAGTTTCTAAACTGAGAAAACCAGGAAGTTTATTTTCACTGAAAATAATTTTCTTGATCATCTCAGCTTGTTATTTTCCTCTGTAATCAGAGCAGCGTTCTTAGTCCTCACCAGTACCATATTGCTTGAAGTAAGTAAGAAACCATGTCAAAACCCAAGTTTAGATCAAGGGTGGATTTTCCCTGTTCTGAGGCTTGGTAATGTATTAAGCTGCTGCCACTGACCCTGCCATGGCTCTCCATCTAAAAGCTGTTCAGTCAGACCCTGAGGCTTCAACAACCAAATACTTCTTCTAGACATTGGTTAAAACCCCCAGCCCCCTTCATCTCTTAATGACGTGTTTTCTACCCTGTGTTCAAGTTTTAGACTGACGATCCTCAGCAGCCTCTGAATGACTACATTTTAGAGAGCTGCATTGTTCAAAACCTTTCTAATCTGCATCAGATAGCACTATTTCAGGATCTTGATTCTAATTTTAGAAAAGCAATCTTGACACATTGTGATACATGTAGACTTACCTCAGTATTTTGATCTGGCCCAAATGATTTCTTTTCAACTCCTACATTGCATATTGCATTTTTTGCATAGGCATCTGTTACTCTATGTGCCATCTGTCTTTATCAACACTTAGGTACACAGATGTGCTGTCGCTGTGCAAATGTTAGAGATCAGTTTAACCTTCCCTTTTCCTAAAAATTGTCACAATAACAATACCTTGAAACATGTGAACCTGTAACATTTGCTCTTGATTCAAGTGGGCTTTTGTAGACATTTCTTCTAAAAGCAGTGGTTTTAGTGAAAAAAAATGCTAATGTTAGTAATGCTATCATCTGAGTTCAAGGTTATTTTCTATATATTTATATTTGTTTTAGTGCCAGTAGGTTATTTAGTACAGCATCAGAGTTTAAAAAAAAAAATGAAACAACACCATAATGGAGACGTGCCAAAAGAAGCTAATATAATAGTATCTTAGAATGGATGCAAGTCATTGCAGTGCTTTCCAAACTCATTTCTCATTTTCCTGTATAGACTTATGTATACATACATACAATATTTGGAAAGATGAAACTGAAGGAAGGTTTATCATAAATAACTGGCCAAGAATTGTATCAGAGAGATAGGAAAAACTCGTATGTGTATAGCTCTATGTGTACACAACTTAGTAGTGCGATAGTCATGATACCGTGATATACGATACTATACGTAATCTCTTTGTCACACTTGGTTTTCAAACTTAAGTTGCATCAAAACAAAGGCAGTATGAAACTCCTTAAACAAAAGAAATGGATTAAAATTTATTTTAAATTATTGTAAATAATTAGATCTTGTTTAGCATCTTGGAGAATCGGATATTCCCGTTATATAAGTGAAGAAGATTGAGATGGACATTTACCTAATATAAATGATATTTTAATTTTATATATAAATATAAATAAGTTTCCTTGTTAGAATAAATGAGTAGTTTTTCACAGAGAATATTTAATTCAGATTTATGGCATTGTAAAGGTTTTTTTCAGGTAAGTATTCGACAGTGACAGAAGTATGATACTTCACCCACTTGTAAAAATGGCTGTATTGTTCAATGTCACAGTATTTCAGAGACAGAAGCATAGAGAGCTGCTGGAAAACAAGAAATTCCTCAAATATCAAGGAATATCAGGCTTTCTCTTCACCTCTTAGAAAGGTAAGATTATATCAGCTGGGGACACATCGGAGAAAAAAAGCCCTATAGATTAAACCATAGTTTATAATTTTGATCTTATTCAAAGCAATTTTACCTGGATTTGAAGAGTTAAGAGAAAACCATAAGGATATTTCTCACCTGAACTTGAACACTAGATCTGACTCCTAATTTAAAGATACAATATGGCTCATAACAATGTGCTGTTTTTCCAGGCTCCATCCACTTAAAATGTGTGTATGCCTGCACAAACACAGAGTTTCTCTAAATAATTGTATGACATAATGCTTTCCCAAAAGTAACAGAAATCTTGAACTAAAATATTTACATGCATTCTTTTCTATATGTCTTTAACATACATTTTCTTCTCACTAGCTTTAATGTGGAGACCAAAGAATAGTGGTCAGCAATGGAATTCTGCTTTGCTGAGAGACACTGATGGACAAAACCTGAAGGAGGTGGACTTGCCACATCTGTGTCCCTAACTGTACCACAAAATGCAAGAAAGTATGTTCCAGGAAAAAGCACATATAGAAATGTAAAAACACAGCTGCAGTAAAACAGGTAGCCATCACTTCAAAGTAATCACATATACATAAATCCAATCCCATCCAATCTTAGTGGAAGATATTATTTATATAGAGGAATTATCTTATATTCAAATTCTTCTTTAAAAAAATATTTAAATGACTGAGCTTAAGTAGTTGTCTGTATATACCTGGTGATAATAGAGCCACTGTAATATTTTGCAGAGCTTTTGTCATGTGTAACAGAAGAGAGAAAGCAGACTCTAAGATAGGAGAAATTACAAAACCTAATAGCCAGTGTCTTACCTAAACTTTTCCCATTTCACCTTTTTTTAAAATTGGCTTTAGTTTATTTTTTGGTTGTATTTTAGGTACTTTTATACTAAATTGCAAAGTTATTGTTTTAGAAGATTTGACTGAATATTGCCGCAATTAATGAAGTTCCTATGGTAGTCGCAAAAAAGCATTTTTTTAAAACTGTGAGTTTATCTTCTCACCTGGTCTGACTTTCAGCTCAGTCTAAATTCCCTTCCATTCTCCCAGCAATTTGATTCTCCAGTGGGCTGTGCTGTCCCATTTCTCAAATTTCTGATTTTTCCCCTTTTCTGTACCAGTCACAGTACTGCTCCTGTGTTTGCTCACTCTCCTCCTTATACATACAACAACCCTGGGCATTCTACTGATGAGAAATGAATAGCAAGATGTAAAAACACTGCTTCCTTTCTTTTTTTGTTTTATAGGAAATCTTTCTTTTCCTCACACCCATATTTCTCAGCAAATTAATACCAGCTTGACAGGAGAACATTTTATAAAGAGATACAGGGCAAGTAAAACTAAAAATCTCTGCAAACCTGCATCTTGTATAAAATTATTATACCTAACCTGTAACACAGGTGACCTCTCATACTTAAACCTATGAATTCCTAATAAGAAACTGAATGAATATCCTGATCTTAATCTTGCTTATCTTTGTTAATACTATACACATATAAAGACAGGTAACAATAAATTTTCTCAAACATTATTTCCTTTGTACAGTTTTCAGTCTCTTGCTCAAGTGGAACTCTTAAGTATTCATCATTTGAATCCAAGGGACCAGGTATCTCATTACAGGTGTTCTGTAGAATGGTAAGAGAGACAGCAAACAATGTTCCTGGGGGCAGACACACTAGAAAATAAACTGGAGGAAAATTTCTGAATAAGTAATGTCAGCATGAACAGAAAGAGATGTAAAGTGAAGACTGGGAAAGAGTGAAAGAGAAAGCTCCACTGAACAAATAAGGTATTCCACTGCATATGTAGAATAAGAAATCAGAGGGAAAGTTTTACTAATGCACAGAAAGAAGAGAAAAAATATAGTCTATGGAAAATCACAACTCTAAAATAATAGAGTTCTGAATTACTTGATAGGTAAAAAATATCTTTGCTGATAAAGGAGACATTGCTATTTCTGTCAGATAGAATTTAATCTCCTTACCTTAAATTTTGAAGGTTTGCTTAATAATCATATGGTAACATATGATTGCAAGAAATATATATATTTAGTGGAAAACTATGCATGGAAACCACTTTTCATCATATGGGAACCAGATGAAATTTAATTTTCAGATGGTCTTTTAAATCTACCCATACTTAATATTCTCCATTATAGCTTGAGCCCATTCTCTAGCATTTACTCTCATTTTGTATTTTCTACTTTCTTATTTCCTTGTTTTTCCTGAAAAATAGTGTGTTAGTTTCAGTGCTCAGTGACTGAAAAAAATGAAAGAACCCCAGTTGTCACCAGTATTATTTTCATTACATGCAAAACTATAGATACCTAGCACTGTAGATGATAAGATATATCGATTCAAAAGCATAAAATCATAATTAAAACCAGGGTGGGAAGGTATGTGGTAATCCAAAGCAAGAAAAACTTGATCAAGGAAAAAAGTAAGAGGAAAAAAAGTGTAGAAACAAACAAAAATATTCTCCAGGGAATGCTTCAATATTCCAACAGAAATGCCCTAAAGCTGCATCTTTTCATTTTTAAGTAGGACAGAAATCTGGCAGCTATATTTGCCAATGACCTCAAGAGTCACTGCCATGGCCAATATGTAAGTGGAAGAATATTTCAAATTTACAATTCTTAGGTAAATTTATGAATTGATATTGGAAAATATTTTACTGAGTAGAGCTGTTGTGTAAGATCTCTACAGCATACTGCAGAATGCACAGCCAAATGATTAAGTGCTACAATTTTCTAAAAGCTATCTTCAGCTTTCATGTCATTTCACTGCTAGTTTTTTGCATCTAAGGTGTAGAAAATGGAACTTATTACATAATTTAGAATTGTGGGAATAGATAAAATTAATAAAATTTATTTTGAATAAAAGCTATTGTAAGTACATCTGAGTATTAAATTTACTCAATAACATGTGCAGCTCTACATAAAAACATACAGATAATCAGTACTCTGTTGTATTTGGAACAAATTACAGCAGAGGGTTTCAGGACAGAAATTCTGTCGAATTCTACTATAGGCACTACTGGACATCTTCTAGTAAATCTGATGTGCCTGCTGCTACGCCACTGCATTCCACCAGGAAGTTGATCCTCAACATCTTCTGCTACATATGTAGCATATATGCATATATCACGGAATCACAGGATCATTAGGTTGGAAAAGCCCTCTGAGTTCATCCAGTCCAACCTATGACTGAACACCACCTTTGTCAAACACACCATGGCACTGAGTGCCACATCCAGACTTTTCTTAAACACCTCCAAGGGTACTGATTCCACCACCTCCCTGGGTAGCCCATTCCAAAGCCTAATCAACTTTTCTGTGAAAAATTCCTCCTTATATCCAACCTAAAACCTCTCCTGACACAGCTTAAGACTATCCTCTTGTCCTGTCACTGGTTGCCTGCAAGAAGAGGCCAACCCTCACCTGGCTACAGCTTCCTTTCAGGCAGTTGTAGAGAGTGATAAGGTCACTCCTGAGCCTTCTTTTCTCCAGGTTTAACAACCCCAACTCCCTCTGCTGTTCCTCACAAGACTTAATGTCTAGACTCTCTTCCACCTTTGTTGGCTTTCTCAGGACCTAGAAAACAGAGTATCATAACTCCCAATGGTCATATTCCTTACTGCATATGACAGTACAAAAAGAAAGGTTGTAATGTTTTGATCAGGAAGAAATTAAAATTATATTGGAAGGGTTGGGTTGGTTAGTTGCCTGTTCTTTTGTTGCTGGTTTAGTTTGGTTGTTTAGTTGTTTTTGTTGGGGGTTTTTTGTTTGTTTGTTTATTTGTTCTTGTTTCTTGTAAGGTATCTATATGATACCTTAATTTTGAAACCTTACTACTAAGCATCAGTTTCTGCACAGTTGTTACTATTAAAATATTTGGAAAACAGATGGAGAGAAGTCTGTAGAGCAGTAGAAAGAGAGCTGCTTTGGTGGCAATGATATTGTTATAGTTGAGGCTTATATCCTTTAGAAGTTGCTTTCTGTTGCAAAATGGATTCTTGGCATTTGCAAGTCCTTTGAATGAGACCATTGTATTCACATCCTCTGAATTAGAATGTTCTTTTTTTTAAGGACACTTGAGAGTGTAGTTCAAGGAATATGCATAGCTATAATGTAACTGAATATAACTGAAAAACAACTAGAACAAATTTACAATATATAATTTGTTTGACATACTTTTGTGTGCATACCTCCACTGTCAGTTGTATTTGATATTTTTTCCAGGCGGAAGACTGCATTTCTATTGTGTATGTCTTGTCTGTTACATAGAAAAGGGATAGAAAATGCAGTTCAGCAGTGGAAGCAAATCAACAGTGATCTGATGCTGTCTACACCAATGGATGTCCCAGATGGAATATTTTATATACCACTCTAAATAAAATTGTGTGATAAGGGAATGGACATGGATGATTATTACTTTTTTCACAGCCTATTAACACTTCAGGTCTTATTTATTCCTCAATACAACACAAAAACTAGGGACTCAAAACATCAAACTTCAAAACTTCGCCATGTCAATTTCCCCTGCTTAACAGTAGTGTTAAGGTTACCTGCTAGGGGGAAAAGGAAAGGAAGAGAAGGGAAGTTCAGGGAAGTTAAGGAAGTTAAGGGAAGTTAAGGGAAGTGCAGGGAAGGGAAGTTCAGGGATGTTCGGGGAAGTTCAGGGAAGTTAAGGGAAGTGCAGGGAAGGGAAGTTCAGGGAAAGGCAAGGCAAGGCAGGGCAAGGCAAGGCAAGGCAAGGCAAGGCAAGGCAAGGCAAGGCAAGGCAAGGCAAGGCAAGGNGAAAGGAAAGGAAAGGAAAGGAAAGGAAAGGAAAGGAAAGGAAAGGATGGCAAATATAACAAACAAATAAAAACCCCCAAAAAGAAAGAAATCAGGTACCTTAATGTGCCAACATGCCATTTCGAATATGTTTATTTACGTACCGTTATCTTTTTGGAAACCTGAAACGTACTCGCTCTGGTAGATGAAATGTAGCCTCTTAAAATAATTATATTTTTCCTTTCTCCTTATCCAGTTTCAATGCTAATGCAATGCCTGTAAAAGACTGTTAAAGAGACTTGTTTTGCCATTGCATGGCTGCATTGACAAGATCTGCAGTTGAAGACCCAAGGCAGTAATGGGCCACAATCATCCATCAATAATGTACCATGACTGTCCATGGTAGCAGAGATGAACACATCTCCACCACCACAAGTGAGAAACCTGCATGTGCAGAACTGAGCATATCCTGGGAATGTCATGAACCTCAATGCACATGCCACTGTCATGGCCCCCACGCTGCAGCGAAACTGACAAGTCAGCGCTACAAAGTGCCACTCAGCCAAGATGGAAATGAGTGGATGGCAAGTCCTGGCTGAGCCCTCCCCACCAACAAAGGAAATAAGGATCTTCATGGGATGCCAGAGATTCTTGGTAGTGATTACCTTTCTTTCCTCCTGTAATTCTTTACTTTTTCCTACTTTTCTTTCTCTCCTCCTTGCTCTCTTCTTTTACAGTGAATAAAAGTTTATTACTATTTTGATTACCAACATTTGACATTGTTTGTGTCTTAATCTTGCCCTGGTTTTACTCAAACCATCCCTCCACTCACAGTTTAGGATGCATTCCTGGAACGGGACAATGCCATATAATGTAAAGTAAATATCCCCCATAGCTGCAATCTAGAAAATCACAGTCAACATCTACTTCAGTTATGGACTCTTTATTTCTCTTTTTCTGAATGCTGAATAAATTCTGATTCTAGCTATGAGAGAATGCTATGGCATTTTGATCAAACCAAGGAGATGTATTCAAGTGCTTCACCTGTAGTGGCATAGCAGCTATTATCAAATTATAGTTCAGAAATTATGTGATCTAACTGTGCAACGAAACAAAATTGAGTTCTGCTGGCTGACAGCTAGAAAAGAAGCAAATTCCACAATTTGGCGATAAATAACAAATACTATCCTGGTAACTTATTTATTAAAAAACAAACAAACAAACAAACCAATAAAGCTCTGTCCCTCAGAAGCACAAAGTTTAATGACGTTTGGAGATGATGACAGACCTGGCAGGGAGTGATTTTTAGTTGGGTTTTGGGGATTTTCTCCCTAAGTTTCTCCTGATCTTTTCTTTTCTTAATTTCGTGTCATTTAAAATATCAAAACAATGTGAGATCCTTCATTTGCAAAGTAATTCAATTACTGGTTATTGGAAATATCAGAGTAAAACCATTATATTTTAATTTTGTCACCATATTTGGCTCCAAGAGTGAAGGCAGGGTAATTGAGGTTCTTGTTCAAGTAGATTCTTTGGGGGCAGATTATCATGAAATCACACTGAATGACCAGTTTTTAAATATCTGTCTATCTATCTATCTACCCATCCATCCATCCCTCTGTCACAGCTCTCTCTCTCTGTGTCTCTGTCTCTCTGTCTCTCTCTCTCTCCCTCTCTATATGTATATATATATATATATATATGTATATATATATATATGTGTATATATATATGTGTATATATATATATAGGGCAGGTTTATTTTAGAATAATTTGGTTGCAATGGAAAGGAAGTATGAAGCCTTTCTGGTTATTATCTATAGAAATGTAAAAATATAAAAGTATAAAGATATTACTTACGAAAATATATACAGGAAAGAAAGAACAAGAAGGAGAGGATAAAATTAGACAGTGGAGAGGAAAGATATCACCATCCACAGACTGAACAATGAGATTTGATTGTTTCTATTTTAATGTCTGTTGGTCAAAGTGATGGTTGAAGTCTTGACCCATCAGGTCTCAGTGATGCCTGCGAACCACAAAGTTCAATGGATTAATACATGTTTAGTTCACATGGGAATGCCCAGGTACCTCCCTTGGCAGAAGAATGGTTTTGCACTATCTGATGCAACACTGCGCAACACTGTGGATTATGCACAGTCCTCTGCTGGAGAGCCCCAAAAATTAGTCTGGGGGCCCTTGGGGGTTATTGACTGCTTATGACCTATTCTAGAGATGACAGCTGTTTCTCATGTCACCATAGTTGAACCAGTTATGCCTTATCAGAAGAGATGAATACCTTCAGGCCTACATGTGACTCATGTTCTAATACCCTCCCTCAGCTGGGGGAGTTACACCTGAGCCAGCTGTGTTAGGAAGCAAATTGGTATGATAGAAGGCATTACCTCATCTTGCCGAATCTGCTTGTTTTCAGCCTATCCTCTTAACTGGCTCAAAATCCAGCTTGTTGCTAAACTAAGGTCAGTTTGTTGTGGTCATGCTCTGGTGGTGGCGTGCACTCCCTCTGCCCCTGGACTGTTCTTGTGCAGGTCTGAGGTTTCACCATCACACCCCCGAAACCTCTCCTCCCCCCCTTCAGTTTCAGAGGTGTGCGCCTGGCCGCAGCAGAGCACCCTGCTGCTTTTGCAAATTGCTGGTGGTTGGTGTCATCAACCTTTAACATTTTGGTCTTTCGCACATGAGGCAAAAGACACGCACAAGAAACATTTAACATGACCATCACTATATTCAGGATTACCGATAAGTAGATCCCAGTCACAATAATACTTGAGGTATTCAAATTTACACAGAGATTAAAAAAATGTCTACTCTGGGAGTTTTGCACTGCCACTGTTTTTCAGAAAAACAGTATTGGTACTCTAGCAGAACTAAAGGAGTTAACCATTTTTCACTTGTCTACTTAAAACAAAAACCAAACCAAGCCACCACCGCATAAATCCACAAATCTTGAAAAAAGCCCCAAACCACAAATCTCTCCAAGAGATAAGTGAGTACGTGGGTACTTACATTTCTCTGTCCTAATTCAGCAACCAGTGATGACATCAAAGAAGGTCAGGTGCAGTAGCAAATCCTTTGTAAGGGGAGAAAGAATATAGGGATTTATGATATTTTATAGATTAACTTGACAATCTTTTTAACAATTGTGCATAGGAACAACTGTTCAGAAACAAGTTGCCAGGAATCATAAGGAATTTGACAAGGAAATTAATGTGTGCTTTATTTATAAGTATCAATGTTCTATCACAATTCAGATACAATAACACTGGTAATATCCGCCAATCATTAGTGAAGTCAATATCCACCAATCGTTAGTGAAGTATCCCTTTTCAGATTCATAATAAGGCAATAATAGGCCACTGTTAGTGAGGAAAAATAGAACAATCAAAAAGCAAAACCAATCAGAACCCTCAAACTGATACAAAACAAACAAGAGAACACCAAAAAAGAAAATTCCAAGGAACCAAAAAAACAGTCTAGCAAAAAAACTGTTACTTTCCATCTCTCTGTAGACCTTATATTCTGAACACCAGTATAGCCTAGGAGGTATTATAATACTCCCATTCTAAACATTTTCTTATTTGCTATGATATAGTATTACTGAAATACAGCTAAATCCATGGACAAAGAAAACTTCCTCTTGACAGCTTTTCTAGCAAAACCACAAAAATTTATCACCAAAAATAAATTCTTTAAAAAATTTTGTGTGCAGTAAGGAGTATGAGCGTTTCTTCTCAGCAACAGGATTATAAAGAAAGTTTATAGTTTTACAGTCAGCTGAGACAGACCATGGGTATTGTATTGAAAATCTTAAACAAGTTTTTTTAATTTACATATGGTGATCCACTATTTTTAAGCATTAAAGAAAGGAATGATAGTAATAAAATTCCTTCCCTTTTATTAAACAAGAAAGGACCTTGGGAGGCAAGGAGATGGGAAGAGGGGAAGGGAGATTAAACCCTGAGATATTAATAAGAGAAGGAGTACTTATAAAGAACTAAAGAGAAAAAACTAAGGGGATTGAAAAAGTAGAAAAAATAACTGTGGAAGCAAGGTGAAATATCTTTAAGGTCTTGGAAAAGCACAGTATGAAGTCTCTCTATATCACATACAGTGTGACATTATATTTTTCAAAATTGTATTGTTTTTCTAACGTTCTCAAATTCATTACCCATTCTACTTGAAATGGATGAGAAGTCAGGGAATGAACTTTCCCTCCTTCCCCATCACAAACATGTATAATAACTCTTAAGCATCAAACTGGGATTTTCTTCCTCATTTTTTTTCCCTTCAGGGAAAGCTCATAATTAACTGGATGTTTGCAGAGAGTTAATCTACCAACCTAAGTTGCCTAAAACACCCTATGTTATCTTGTGCAACTATCTTTTGGTAGCATTCTCACCCAGTTTGTACACAAAGATCTGGTGCTGGAACAGAAGAATCAGTTTTAGCACCCAAAACTTATAATGTCTTCTGGTACACACTGTTCACCAAACTAATATCTTGTGCTTTGGCAGGTGGTCACTTATTGTGGGGGTGGCTATGCCACAGATGAGCCCATCCCTCATTCAAATGATGTTTTTTCAACTACTGTTTTATTAAGTAACTAAAACAATAATAAATTTTAGTAAAAAGATGCTTCTTAAATGTCAAGAGCAACAGTTATTAGCACAAGATATAGACCCTTTCCACTCACACACGAGCTGTCACTCTTAAGCATATCTACAGCCCACTGCATAGCTGTCCAGCAGAAGTCAATCTCCAACACACATTCCCCAGTGGTGACAGACTCAGATCAACTATAAGGATGATGTGGTGGAGCCACTGCCTAGATCTGTGCACCATATTTTCCTTATGGTCTCCAGGTTGCAGTGAAGCCAAGGAGGTAGCTCTGCTCTCACACCGCAGCCAGGCCTGTTGGTGGGTGATGCCAGCAATCCCTGGGGCCTTTGGTACATCATCCCTACCCATCAACCTCAAAGATTTACCACATGAAGTTTATGATGCCTGATCTCCTTTGTGTGGCTGTCCAGCCAAGCATTATTTTTCTGATGTCATCCAGTTGTTTACCATGTCACTCACTTTTCCTGGTTACTTCATTGGTTTTCCTTTTTCATGCTCAAAATCTTGTTATGAGCAAACATACACTCTATATATAGCCAACAATATTATTGTTAGTAAGATTTAAACATAGATTCAAGTGTTATTATTATTCCAGATCTGTGTAAAAAAATATTTTTTTTTTTTTTTAAAAAGAAAGGTATACTACTACATGGGAAAAATTATCAACAACAAGAACAAACACAATAACAACTTCTGCTTCTTCTCCTCCTTCTCCTTCTCCTCCTTCTCCTTCTCCTTCTCCTTCTCCTTCTCCTTCTCCTTCTCCTTCTCCTTCCCCTTCTC
>VZTX01014856.1:322-36932 GCA_013400915.1 Pardalotus punctatus
TATTTTTGATAATATAAATATAACAATATAATGATTCTTCAGAAGCTTTAAACTAAAGATTCATAATCTCATTATCATTCCTGTAATGCAATTAATTAATCTGTTTCATTCAATATAGAAATTATGCTTAGCTATAGGGCTAAGATGTATGGTTATACCTGTATCTATATACTGTAGTGTCAAAGAGCTGCTGTGGCTGAACTTGCAATAATATCTCACTTCTCTTTCTCTGAGCTTCATATGCTACAGTGTATTCCCACCCTTTTTTTTCACTCAAGTTCTTTCTAAAGGCTTGCTACTAACAATGACAATAATTAATGAATGTGTTTCAAGGCTTCCCAGTACATCCTGTCATTTCAGAGCCTGTCTTCTACACTGTAGGCTCAGAGAGGCAGTATTTGTTTTCATGTTTTGTCTTATGCAATGCCAAGCAATTCATTCTGTTCAACAAACAATAAAAGTGGGTGAAATTTTGCTCACTGTTACACTTTTGCAAATCTGAAGTCTTTTAACTCCATATATAAAGAAGCAAACGAATATATTTCACATGTATTTTTACATGTCAATATTTACGTGTGCGGAGGAGACGTCTATCAGATTTCAGAATGAGGAATTCATTTTTTAAACCGTACAAAGCAGATGTTTCTCTTAACTGGCACAAGTAAATGTTTTTTGGGTCATCTGAAGCATTATATGCATTTTATATTGGTTAAGAAATAGTAGAATCATAGAGTCATAAAATTGTTTAAATTAGATAATAACTATAATATCATCTAGTGTAACTGTAAGCCTGATGTTGCCAAGCCCACCTCTAAACTGAGTCCCTAAGTGCCACATCTGTGTGTCTTTTAAAGACCTCCAGCATTAAGGCCTCCCCTGAGCCTCCTTTTCTCCAGGCTAAACACCCCCAGCTCCCTCGGCTGCTCCTCATCAGATTTGTGTCCCAGAAACTCTTCCCCAGCTCCGCTGCCCTTCCGTGGGCTCTCTTCAGCACCTCAATGAGTCTTCTAGTGAGTGCTCAAAACTGAACACAGGATTCACTTCCCTGCTCCTGCTGGCCACACCGTTGCTGATCCAGGCCAGGATGCCATTGGCCTTCTTGGCCACCTGGGCACACCCTGGCTCATGTTCAGCTGCTGTCACCAGCACCCCCAGCTCCTTTTCCCCGGGCACTTTCCAGCCACTCTGCCCCAGCCTGGGGTTGTTGTGGCCCAAGGACAGGAGCCAGCAGTCAGCCTGGTTGAACCTCAGCCCATCAATTCAGCCTGTCCAGAGACTTTCTGCCCTCCAGCAGATCAACATCCCCACCCAACTTGGATGTTGTTGATAAACTTACTAAGGGTGCCCTTGATCTCCTCATTCAAATCATTGATAAAATTACACAGCATAAACCATCTGATTGGGTTAAACCATGACAGTAACTTGTCTTCCACATGCTCTGGGAACCTTCTAGACTGTTAACTCTCCTTTGTATTATATGTCTAGCAGAACCAGCTAAGCTAAAGTCTCCCACAAGAACAAGGGCTGGTAATTGTGAGACTTCTCCGAGCTATTTATAGAATATTTCAACTTTCTCTCCATCCTGGTTGGGTGCTCTAGAACAGATTCCCACCAGGATATCTGCCTTGTTGGCCTTCCCCCAGTCTTTACCCATAAACACTCAAAACTATTGTCATTATCATTAAGCTCTGAACAATCAAAACACTCCCTAACATATTGGGCTGCTCCACTGGCTCTTCTTCCTTGCCTATTCCTTCTGAAGAGTTTACAGATCTCTGTTAGAGCACCCCAGTTGTTCAAGTCTTCCCACCACTTTTCATGATGGCAACTGTGTGATAGTTTTCCTGCTGCTCAATGGCTCCTGCTTGTTGTCCACACTATGTGCACTGGTGTAGCTATTTATCCCAACATTTTTGGGGGGGTTAGAAGCCCTAATTCCTATGTCAACATTTTCCTGGTGGTTCCATGGTTTCTAACACATTAATAGCCCTTTGCTGTTGCATGGATCTCCAGCCCCTCTCTCTCCACTGGAGCATCAAGACACACCATCCTCTAACATTGGCATGCCACCCTCAGGATTACCCTGGAGAGCCTGATTTTATCCATTTCACTGTTCAAATCTGCTTTAAAGCTCTTTCAGGGAGCCTCACTAACACCTGCATGATGATCCTTTTCCCCTTTGAGACAGGTGTGCCCCTCCTGTTGTGAGCAGGCCGAGTGTCACAAGGACTAACCTGGGATCAAAACCCCCAAAATTCTGTTGGTGACACCAGGCTCGGAGCCAGATATTTATCTGTTGGTTCTCCCTGATTATTCTCTCATCAATCCCTACAAACGGAAGGATAGAGGAAAAAACTGTTTGTGCTTCTTATCCCTCAATCAGTCATTCCAGGCCCCTCAAGTCTCTTCCGATTGCCCTCAGACTTGTTAAAACTTCATTGCTTCTTACCAGAAAAGTGGGCAATGATCAGAGAACAGTACCAGAGTAGGAAGATTTCTTTCACGTCTTTAACCTGGGCCCCAGGCAGTCAGTCTTATTTTTCCTAAGAAATGAGTCCAGTTTGCATATTTGACCTCTGTTCCCAAAAGAAAACCTTACTGTTCCTTCTTTCCATTTTATCACAGCTTCACACTATCCACATATTATAACCCAACAGTGAATGAGTAAACACAGTCCCCTTCTTCCCAGTCTCAGTCAAGCTCTTTCAAAGGCTAAAGAATTTTGTCTGACACTTTTATTATCCAGATGGTTTGTGACGTGTACATATGTTGTATTTGGTAATACACTGATTATCAAAACATGTCTTGTTGCTCACTTGAGGGTCATGACTTGATGCATAGATCTATTACAAAGATTGATAGTCTTAATAAATGCTAATCTACCAATCCTGTAAGTGCACAGAGATTTTGTTGTTGGGGTTTTTTAAAAGATGCTAGATGGCACTGCTAGTCCAGGCTTTATTTTGAACAGCTGGGTTGCATAAAGCTAATTGTGCAGTTATGAAAAGGGTATGTAAAGTATTACTTAAACTTGACAGTTAGCGCATTCTGAGAAATATACACCATCATGCAAACAATAATGTTTCCACTGTAAGAGTATTCACGTTGACGTCTATAAACTCTAGTTAACTGCATTCAAACTTGTTTTACAAATATCTCTGTGTTTGCATTTTGTCTGCTGCATTTCTTCTTCACGTGCCACCTCATTTCATAGTTGTGGAGTTATGATAGCATGGAACTTGTTCCATGTTTTGTTTTTTTATTCAAAACATTGGCTATGGTACTTTGAATGCTTCTTTAAGAATTAGAAATCCAGCAATGAAAAAAAATATACTTTTTTTTTTTTTAACTGGGATAATTTCTTTCATAAATATTATTTTACCCATTTTGAAAGTCATAAAATAATTATTTTGCATTTCTGTGGAATATTTAAGGATTTATCTAACCATAGTGGACTTCATTTTATTAATTTACTGTAACTTCTGTTTAGTCTGTGTTTTATCTTTCTTTTTATGGTAGGGATTTGATGCCATTATCTGCCAACAGGTTAGGGTTCCATTTTAGAAAAATACATTTTACAACTAAAACATGAGTGTAGAGAACAAAAAAAAGTAATCTTTGCAGTAAAAGACTCCAGTAACATGCAAAGTCGCTCCTGCTGCATAAAGATTTGTGACTTGAAAAAGTTTATACAATGTTATTGACTATTCATTCTCTGTTTAGTTAGTATCAAATTCCCTTCTTTTGTTAATTGTGCAGTAAGCTTACAAAGAAACTGCAAATTCTCAGCCTTTTGGGCAGACAGTTGGATACCGTGTCTAAACGTTCAGAGCAACCAAACGGAACCTGCACCGTTCTGACCACTGGCTGGGTCACTGGCTGGGGCTTAAAGACTCACCTGAGTAACTCGAGAAATCCCTTCAATCTCCCCTTTTGATTTGCCTTTCACACGCCAGTACTTTTTATTTCTTCTCATCTGTCTGCTATCATGTTAACAAGCAAAGGAGAATCTCAGCAGTTCATTGACAGCATAATAAAATGGGATTTAGATTTCAGTATTTGAAGAATGGCTTGCTTTTAGGGTTTTATGCTTTTGTCTCATGCTTGTATTGCCCCAGTGATCAAAAAAGCCTCATACCCCACAAAGTACGTCACTGCCCCTGTGAATTGTTCACCTGAGCTGTCCAGTCATAATTGGCAGAATATATAGTATATAATGAACTTCATGCAAAGTTTTGCTTGTTTCTCTGTCAAAATATATTATTAAACAATGATTATCCTGTGTGGCTTTCCTCTGGCAATTATTTTCATCTAGATAAAGCTGAAGATGCAAACATAATTCAACACTATTGAACCCTTAGAACACCCCAGCTGTGCAAGTCTTCCCACCACTTTTTCATGATTGCAACTGTATATTTTTCCTGATGCACAGTGTCTCCTGCTTGTTGTCCATGCTGATGTGCACTGGTGTAGCTGCACTTCTGTTAGGCTATTGATCCTGCCACCTTTTTGGGGTTAGAAGCCCTAATTCCTATGTCACCATATTCAGGTGGTTGCAAATACCCCAAATTCATTCCAGCTGTAAATTAACTGAATTGATGAGGCGAATTTGGCCTTCTGTACCTGGATAGGAAAACTCATACTTCCTCTTGGAAACCCAATGCAAATGTAACCTAAGATTGTTGCTTTGAAAATCTGTACTAGATGATGCTCTCAGGTGAATATTATGCTAAATATTTAATGAATGTTGAGAGATGTTGCCTGATAATGATGTGTGCAGCTCCCAGATAAAATAAGCACGGCTTTGTAAAAGCAGGGCAGAAATAAACATTGATAGAAGGTTATTTATTGTTGATGGGACAACTACAGTACAGCATAGTACTGATATAGTCACAAGTTAATTTATTCTGAAATACTGCAAGAATTTTTATTTTTATCAGGTTGTATTATTTCAAGTGATTCTTTTGCATATATTTAAGTTAATTCTAATATGTTTTATTTGAAAAAAAGAAGTAAGGAGACAGGTATCAATCTAAAAACTAAATGTTCTGGCATTTATGGAAAAACTCCGTTTGTATATTAAACCTTGTGTTTTACTCAAAACTGCAGTTCAGCAAGTATGCTGGCTACAAATACAGTGATGTGCACTAGGATAAGCAGTTGTATGTATTAGTTTGTTGGCTGTTCCTTATTCTGCATAATTTATATGCTCTGAACAGGAGAGGTGTGCATTATTTATCAATGATATATGTGTGGATTAGTTTCATCTGAGAGAAAGCTGAGTAAATAAAACCACTGTAATGTGCACTATCTATTATTAATCAGTGCCACAGAAGAACACTTAAAATATTCTGGTATGCAATAGGCTTCAGTAACAATTTTAGACTTGTGACCTGTTATGTATTGCTTGTGATCCTTGTTAAAATGGTTGTGATGCTATGTCTAATGATCCTGTAATGTAGTATTTCATGCAATTAAGAAAAAAATACTGAGTTTGCCAACTCAATAAATTTTTAGTTTTGGTTTGTTTACTCAGTGGAGCAACTTCATTAAGAGGGTCTGAGACTATCAGTTCCTTATCTGACACAATCATCAGACTAGCCAATACCTGGAGGATTTGGGCACAGATGGAAAATTATTTTTTCATCATCTGCATGTGTACTCTGATCTCTTAGTGTGAAAAGTAAGGCAGTTATACCAGACATCTTTTAAATTAAAGGGCTTGCTACTGCATTTTATGAAGAGCCTGCTTCCGCTGATGTTCAGTAGACATACTTAGAGAATGAACACTTGTTTAAAGAAATAGGAAGAGTGATCCCAAATCAAGCGTGCTTTTACCTGTCTCACTTGGGAGAAGGTAAATTTTGTATGAATTCTTTTACCTACAGTGGCATGATCTCCCCCGACCACAGAAATATTCCTGATGGCAGTGTCAGAATGGGGCACCTGCCTCCTAGACCCCCACGGCTCAGTGGAAGGGTCTTGGCTCCATCTGGCCATACAAAAGTGGTAAGTTAAGTAGGGGTCAACACATAACACTTAAGAAAGAAGCTGTTCCGTTTGTTCCAAAGTACAGACCAATATTCACAATAATGGAGGTGTTGCAAAATTTAAGAAGGTGTTGAAGAAAGATTTTCAGGGCTATTATTTTGGAATTAAATGCCTAAACTGTGCTCAAACTAGCATCAGGCACCTAAAGTCTATTTTTAACACAGTACAGCTATCCTATTTATTTCAATATTTAAGTCTAATGCTAAAGGTCTGATCTGCCTGCCCTGGAGATGGACTTTTGCCATTACCTTCAACAGAAGCAAAATTAGCTTTCATTTCTGTGCACACATAGTAAATCTGAGGTATCAACAAGCCCTTCCTGACACTACAGTACTTTTTAAAAAACTGTTTCATTTTTAACCAAGTTAATTAGTTTCCAAGTGAGTAGGATGCTTTTATATTCTCTTTGCAGTGTGTTGGTTGCCTGGGGTTGAAGTGTTTTTAATTAACTATATGCAATAATGAGAACCATGAGAACGACCTTATGCAGAAGTTCTCTCTTTCTGATGTTACATATAAAACAGCGGAAGTCTTAACAATATTTAACACAGCTTTTTCTTTCCTCCTGCTCCTTCCTCAACACCCTCCAAGCCATAGCTCCAGGTAATTATGGAAGTGTTAGAAAAGGTTGTATACCAAGATTTTAGTGTTTTGTAAAGCATATCCAAGCAGAGGATTTGACTGTTTTTGCTGGTAAGAAGAGACAACACAGTCAGATAAGAGATGAAACAACTGCAGGAGAGCTGTTTGCTTACTGCAATGTCCTAGGGTGTGATCATGCGTGACAGTCGAGCATGTGAATGCTTAGGGCTTTTCATAAAACTAGTGGGATGCCCTGCTCCACTTGTGCATTTGTTATTTTTTCAGCTAGCTCTTGTTGACTGTTGGGTGTCTCCTATGTTGTGAAGCCTGTGAAGTGGATTATAACTAGCCTGTTGGGGCTAAATAAGATGACCAAATACTAGGGGTTGAGCAAGCAGTACTGACTCTCTGCTCTGGATTCTGGGATGCAGGCCTCATTTTTTGTGTTAATTCCATTGCAAATATACGTTTGGATATGGATGATCCTCATGTTAAAACATGCATCTCAGGGTGTAGTCCCTGGTAAAGACATGAAAGGATCTGATTCTCCTCCTAGGGAAATGGGCAGGATTTTTGCAATTTCCTTTAATTAGGGGAGGACTGAAATACTTGAAAAAAAGACATAGCCTTAATAAGATGGCATATTTTGCTCCCTCACAGGAATTAAAATTTGTATTAAATAGGTGAATTAAAGCCTTTGCAAATATTTTAAGGCTATTCAGTTTGTATCAAATTGAAAATCAGCCTCTTTCTGTGTGTCACTAGTGGGCAGAATTCTGTAGCCTCTTGGGGCTGATGGCAACCTCCCAGCCTGCTCTGTTGTGAGCTCTGAACTCTTGACAGAAATTATTCAAGCTTACTTTGGCGGTGCAGGGGATGGCCAAAATTCCCTACAATAACACAGAAAGGCTTAAAGAATTAGATGTCTAAAAATAATTGTGGCTCTGCTGTTGAAATATATTCAAGAGTATTAGGCTCGCTGGATATTGTTATACATTGTGTCAAGAGGACACAACACAATGTGATTTTCTACCCATGGGAATTATGCTGCAGACTATCACTGGAGCAGGAACTTGAATCCATGCATTACTGTTTGGCATATGCTACAGAATAAGATTTGGGCATATGTTGTACATCATTGTCATCTAGTTTTTTTCAGGAGCAGAGCTATGCTCAAAATGGAGAAGAGGAATCAAGTAAAATTGAGAATTCGTCAATACTCTATTATGCAAAAAAGCCAATCTTTAAAATGAAGGAAGTTTAGATAAAAACAAAACCTATCATATATAATGGAGTTGAGCATTGCAAATTAAAGCTGAATGTACTCTAAGCATAAGTTATTTTGAAATGAAAAGAATTCTACAGCAATTGAAAATGGTGTGTGTAATCCTTCTAGGACCGTGGTATTAGGGCTTTCTAAAATGTTGCTGTGTCAAGTGAAGAACTTCTTTCATTTGTTCGCTTGTTAGAGTTAGGGAAACATATCTGTTAATGTATATTTGTTGATTGATTTCCCATCATTTGGCAAATGGGCAAGCATTGCAGTGCAGGACTGTATGTAATCACCCTTCCTGTAGACAGAAATCAAGAAGGTGTTAAATAAAGCTAAAGCAGCCATTGTCAACACCAACAGAAGGATAGTGGATAGTACAGTGATTAGATAAAACTGGTTTCATCCTCCAGAAAGAAAAGAAAGAAGGCCTCTCCCTGTCTCATTAAAAACTTTCCTCTGAAACCATATAGTTATCTGTTCTTTTACAAATGCTCTACTACAAAAGTGCTAAATTACAGGGATCAAAAACTCTCCATACATTCAGATTAGTATTCCTCTGAAGTAAACACCACCTAGATGTTCAAAGTAAGAGCAGTGGCTTTGAAAAGGTGTTTGGGATAACTGTAATATTAGTTTTTATCACAGCAGTATCCTGATGGCAAACAGACACATCACAGCATGCCACCTTTTGGCAGATAGCTTCTGGGCCATAATCTGAATCTCTGCTGACTCTGCTTGGGATTCCAGAGTATAAATCTTTGTAGAGTTTCTCCAGTTCTGGCCAAAGAACATTGCTATGAGAATTACTGAGAATTTCAGTAATAATTTTTACCATTGGGAAGAAAAGTAGGAGATCATGCCAAATATGACTCAAAGCCAATTTTCAATTTGTATTTAAGTATTAGTAGCCTGACACAACTTAAAAACTCTTATTGCTTTAAAAATCAAAAGTAACACTTTGTCAGATGTGAGAAGTATGAATCAGCTTTCTACTGGCTAATAGTAAATGGCAAAATCCATATTCTAAGAACATTTGTGACTAATTTAATGTTACTTACTTGCTTAATTAGATGACCTTTAAATCCAAGCCCAAATTATTTTATAAATATTTATCTTCTCAATAAAGCTATATCCAGATATCAGTCATTTCATAGGAACCATCTGCAACATTTGAACTTTCTGCATGTTAAAATGCATTTTTTAATTATTTTGATTCCATTCTGAAGGAAATTTGTTTTTTACCAATGTTGACAATGTGGCACCTAAATTAGATCCCTCTATGGCATGATACAGGCACACGACTGAGACTAAAGTCAAGGCCAAGCATGGATAGGAACATTGAACTAGACAATTGCTGAAACTTCCTGTAGGTTATGCACATTTTAGAAATGCAAGAACAGTAGAAGGGAGACAAAAAATTGCACAGACAATACACTGATTTAGAGATAATGGTTCCTCCTGAACTCAAGTTTTATACAGAAAAATCTCTATATTACCTTAAAGTCTCTGTTTTATTTTGAAACTTTTTAACTAATTCTTTTTATAAGGATAGTAAAGCAACTCATGACCGAAAAGGTTCTAGTGATAATAGTTTTTTATCTGCTGATAAGCAAAGAAACATTTTGCCAGCAGCTATTGGTCTAACACAGTAACAAATATCTTTCAGTCTCTTACGACTTTTGTTCATTTTATCTTTTGTGCCTTCTACTGATATTCCCTTTAACTATAGCAATGCCATCTGAATTTAAAAGATAAGCTATTAACTGAACTATTTCTTACTGTTTCACCTGTTCAAGTGAGATTTAATAAACCAAAATATCCCATTACATGAGATGAAAGGTGTGTATTTCCTGACAATAAAAAATTCAGTTCAAAAGGGCTCTTGTATTTTCTTTGATGGAGTTTGTGTGTGTTGCAGTTAAGTTTTAGGATAAACATCTGCAGAGTTTTCTTGATGGTGTGATGTCAGGTGCACAGAGTAGGACTTGATCCTGCTAATCTCTGCTCAAAGAATTACCATCAATACCTACCCACAAGCCATAATTTTCAGAATAGGACCATCTCTGTTTTCTGAATAGTGAATGTAAATTATTTAGCTTGTGGCATGCAGTCATTTCCTATATAAGTCATATGTAAATTATATTTTACACTAAGCAAATTATTGTCCTTAATGTAATTGCTCACATTAGAAATGGAAGCATTTTATTTAAAGACAAAGGTAAAAAAGCTAAAGAGGCAATTGCTTTTTTACCATCAGATACCTTTGTTATATTTTTCAGTTGTGATGCTGATATTTTGCACACATACTAAGGTATTTTATTAAAGATTATGATAATATCTGTGTTAGTTCATGAAAAACTAATTTTTCTTCTAATACAAAAAATTCACTTTAATGAAGCATATTTGTAGCTTAATTAATCCTCAGCTTTTTTAATTTTTGCTGTGTTTTGTATTTCCTCTATTTGACTTTTTCAAAAGACACCATTCATGTGCCACTGTCCTTATGCATATGTTTATCTTCTCCAGATTTTGCTACTTGTAAATAGCTTCGAATTCTCTGGTCATAATGAGCATACCTGTTTGAAAAGTTGTTGCGTCTGGAGTACCTTTACAGCAGTCTCTCTAAACCTTATCTGCTTGGCAGAGGCTTAAAAATTCTTGTTCACACAAAAAAGGGGAACTAACCTCTCCTCTTTTCCCCTTACCCATGGCACTTGAGTGGTTGGGGGAACATTTTAAGAGGATGAAAAGCTTTAGAACACTCACCCTGCAGGGCAAAGCATATGGAAGATCACAGCTGTCTCTGTGTCTTGGATCTGGATCTTATTAGTGTTATCAAGCAGTGAATCCTCTGTAACTATAGGCTGGACTTTTCCAGCTGTTTACGGGCCTCAGAATGAACTGAAGTTCACCAAACTTTCTGTAGCTAAGTAAGCTCAGCATTGCTCAGAATGTTTTCTACAGACCCTAAGACAACAACAAACAGAATAGCTGTTAGTACAACAACCCCATCGAGCTGTTTGATGTCTGCAAATTGACTGGAGTGTGAACGTGGATCTCTTGCGGGCTGCCCCTCCTCCTGCCCATAACCTGCCCCTCTAGAAGGAGGCAAAGTTGCTCAGACTACAGTCCTGTGGAGGGGAAGCATGGCCAATTCTTCTGCTGTCTAAGCCAGAGCAAGCTCTGCCTTTGCTGCCTGTCCCATTCTTATCTTCCATGTGAGATGGACAAATTGGAGACCAGGGAGGAAGAATGAAAAATGCCTTTTCGCAGAACAGAATATACAAGTATACAGCCAACCTAAAAAACAGTAGTATGAGGGGTGTGGGAAAAGGACAAAACAAAATTACTCTGAGCTCACCCCTTCCCCTCACTTTCCTGATTTTGTTTCTTTGTTTCATTTGATGCTTAATAAAGAGGGAACTAATTTTTATGAATTGTGTCAATGAAAAATCTGATACCTTTCTTTTGTAGTGTATTATACTTCCTATTAAGACACTGTAAACCTGTGAATGCAGCTTTAACAGATATCCTGTTATGATAAACTGAACCTGAAATGCTTGGGAAAATACAGCTTTAATGTCTACAGATTTCCATGTATTTCATGTCATGAAAACTGGCTGTTAGAGGATTTTTTAAATTACATGTGGTAGTTAAGAACCTAATTGTTAATAGGACCAACCAAATTTCATGCCTAATGCCAATTTTTTTCAGAATGTCATCAAATAGCTGGTACAAATGGATGGCAAGTGGTAAATGTAAAATAGACTCTCTCTTATTAGAGGTCCTGAGCGCTGCTACTTTAAAAATATTGGACTACAGTTAACAAGTAAAGCTAAATACAAGAGATTAGTAACCCTAGTGTATTCTGGGGTGACATGGGAATTACAAGTGACTACAGACGGAAGTGTCATCTGAAACTTACACTATGTTAAGCAAGAGCAACACCCAGACACCAAAAGAAATTTCCCATCAAAAGGGGTGGAATGTTTTTCCCTCTCATTGCTGGGGAAGTTTTTTGGAAAGCAGATCTGCTTGCCTATATAAATGCTGTTTATCTGTGAAACAGATAATAAGAGAGAGTTGGATGCCACAGTTTATTTATATCAAGACATTTAATTTCTTTTAGATGAAAGAAGGGTACACAGATGAAATAGGTAAAAGTATGTTAATTGTACACTTGGATTGTAATCCAAGTTTCTGGATTTCAGTCTCCTAAAGAAATAGGGATCCTGTCTCAGTGAATTCCTGCTCTTGGATCCTTGCACAGCAGTGATGCCTGCAAAGAAAGGGGAAAAAAGTAGGTATAAAGGGCACCCTGCAAAGAAAGGGGAAGAAAGTAGGTATAAAGGGCACCCTGCAAAGAAAGGGTCATCCCTATATTTTTGAAGCAATCAGCATACTAGGGAGCAGGGCAGCATGAGTCTGGATTGCCTATGTAACAGGGCAAAGATTTTAAATTTTGTCTCATTAAACAATTCTTCATACAGATCTGGAGCCTTTCTTCTAAAGGACCTCATGGGGCTGTTCCAAATGAATTCTCCATTGAATGTTTTCAAAGGTTTCATTAACTTTAATGTGATCCTATTTTGAAAGCAAAAGCATCTTTAAAATATACATGAAGAGCTCTATCCTCTCTAACAGCAACAGTACAAGAAGATTGATGTATGAACTGAACCAAAACAGAGTGGTTGAAACGACTTTGGGACTAAAGTAGCTCATGTCTTGGATTTGCTAAAGAATGGGTTAATGCCACAATTTTGTCAAACAGCACAGCGGTATTTGGTGATGAAGAGTTGTTTTATTAGAAAAAGAATCTGTGCACAGAATAGTGCCACCTAGCACCATATTAGGACATCAATTTGTATGGCTGAAAGAAAGAATGTGACCTATTCACCATCCTCACTCGCCGCAGAATCCTGGGTTGGAAGCTTTCCACCCAAATTTGGCTAGACTTACCTCTAACGTCCTTGTCAAAGTCAATCTAAGATGGGAGTAGTTTGTGAGTGCCTTTTATTTTCTCCCAGAAAAGCTCTGTGTTTGAAGTCTGATTTAGCAAAAAGGTGGTCAAGGGAAAAAAAATAAGTCTGGCACTTGTAATGCAAAAGCCTGTTCAAGGTTTCAGTCGTGGGTTTTGTGGGATGAAGTATTTTGGTTCAGACTGGTTTCCTGAGACAGAAATTTTCTATGAAAATTAAACAGGGTTTGGAAGTCTGAGTTAGGTTCTGATTTGATATCCCTGAAATCAAGTTCAGATATTTCAGTACTTTAGTTATACTTAGTTAATTTATGATGTTGTTGACTTATAAGTGCTCTTGGCCTGTTCTGGATCATGAACTTGGAAGTCTTTTCACCACTAAGTAAAAATTTTCTCCTGGAACAGAAAGCTGCTTTCCTAGGGGGGCTTACTGGAATTGAAAGCCAGTTTACTACAGTTTTCCAGACATCACATCTGAAAAAAAAGTGAGTTAGAGAGAAAAAAAAAAGGTTGTAAAGTGTGGTTTTAAAATAACTATGTTGCACATCCTTTTTTTTTTTTTTTTTTGAAAAGTCTAGGTTTTGGCTTGTAGGAGATAATTTTATTTTTTTTAATTTCCTTCTACCTGTTGGAGGGAAAGTGTAAGAAAAATTATATCTGCCACCTACCAGAAGATAAATTTCAAATGTTTTCTCAGCAGCAGTTAAAAACTTTTTCTGAAGAATGTATTTCTGATGTCATTGTGACCAGATGAAGTAAGTTTATGTAAATATAACAAAATTAAGTGCTGTTGGTTGAGTAGAATCTTTGAAAGATGTAAAAACGATAAGAGAGATTTCAACCTTTGTATTCTAGAATACTGTGGAAAACACTGAATGGCATGTACTCCTAATTAGAATTAAAAATCCCAAGTCAGAAGCCTGAATAGCAGTAAATCAAGACTGTCAAAACCAGGTTAATGAATTTAGACTTTTAATTTGCTTTTAGGAGAGTTCCTGATAAAGTCTCAGTTTCCATTTGAGTTTGCCATAGTTGTTGCTTTGCAATCTAACTACATTTGGATCACATTCTACATGTTCCAAATGTTTGTTCTGCTCAGCTCACACTGGCATGGCCTGCTTTGAGAGCGCTGTTTGCTGGCTTGCTTTGGTCTGCAGAGTTGTGTGGTATGGGATCCACACAGCTGCGAAACAAACACTGCTGTAATCTCCCATTTGAACAGATCAGTGAATGCTGGAAGGAAGAATTAAACTGGTGACAAAAACTGCTAAGAGAGTGAAGGAGAAGGTTGTCAGAAACAAATTATCTTTCTCATTTTCTATGTGAGAAGAGAACAAGTACTTCTGCAGATTATTTATTTGGCTGTTCTGTGGTCCTGGGTATTATGCTTGTGATTTCTTTCAGGAAAGTGTCTTTGGTGACAGTACAGTTTGAAAGAGTACAAATAAGATGAACAAAGAACAGAACAAAAGTTGTTCTTGTGAAATACCAGCAAAATTAGAAGACTTGCTTTTTCCTCTATTGTATATTCAACTTGTTGGACACCAGTTTCTTACATGTACACATATTCAAAATGAGGGATTTTTCACCAGACTATTTTTTTGTGCCCTTTCCCCCTTTTCTATGGAAAGCTTTCTCTTTCTTCTTATCACCTCAAGACAGAAAAGGTAAACAAGTGAATCAGCAGTAAGGGGATGTTGATGCTAAATGGATTCAATATCTTCAAAATGCGGTGAGCTGAGCTTCTGAATCTCATGATTTCGGCAGCCTTTTTGTAGGCTGTCTAGATTTTTTTTCAATTGTTATCTGCCATGTGCTTATTTGTGCTAAATAAAGATGAACATAGTTCTAAAGGAATCTAATAAACTTCACTTATTCTTACTAATTTTGGAAGTCAAAGTCTAAATATGAAAATATGAATGGCTAGCGGGTACATGTATTATAAATGCTAGCACCATTTATCACTGTCTACTGTAAATTTTCCTTTGGAAAGACCTTTGACATCTGCAAAAGTAAAACATTGCACAGGCCAGGTGTTAATAACCACACTAAGACAAAGTAGGCTCATAGTTCTATCAGCATAAATACAAAATTATGGACTTGCCTTTCAGTAGGCCCTGGGGAGGAACAATGCACATCCTCTGAGACTTCAGAATTGTTCAAATTGATGCTGTTGCTCTTGAAACATTAAAGTGAATGATGAAAATGAGGAAACGAGTTCTGGCCAGGGGTTAGCAAGAGGCGAACAGTGTGCAGCCATGTCCATGCAGCTATGCTGCTTTGCCTCCTTTGCTCATGACCTGCAACGCCCTAAACACTCCAGTCCTGGATCTTTGTGGAAAAGCAGTTACAAGCTGTGCCAAACTCTGTGATGCTTTTGTGCTCTGAATACATGTCCTCCAGGGTCTAGGATGAAACCACCGCATTCATTTGCACTTGAGTAAAAACTACATTGTTTTTGCAGTCATTTGGCATCATGTTCAAAAAATATAAGGTCAAATTCAGCTCTAGTGTTGCAACTCAAATGATTTAAATGGCATTTTGCCCACCTACATCAGAGCTGGATTTGGCCCATCATCTGGATCTACTTAGTGAATACTGTGCTAAATGTTCAATGCCTTGCACAGGGTTTTAGTTATGTGCTTACCATTGAATTAAATGGGAATTGTATTCTTAGGATCTTATCCAAATTATGAGACTGTAGGATTGTGAAGGGAACTTATTTTTGTTAAAGTTTGTACAGCACCAAGCACACTAGAACTTAAATAACTTCATAAAATTAATGTGTTTTAAAATTTTGCCTAGATTTATAAGTTAGTGGATCTCTGCAGCTTTATGATCAAGGCAGCAGCACAGTAAGTCAGAAGTCTCTGGAAATAGATTCATTACTTGTCACCATGGGTTGAGCCAAAAGTGATCAAATAGTTTTGGTCATATTTGTTTTTCATACAAAATTAAGTTTTCAAATGTATTTCATTTTTCAAGAAAAAACTTCCTAAAAATCCCTTCGGACTTTGCAAATGTTTTTATTTTTTGATGGTCAAAATGTCTTCCTTTGACAGAGAACACTCTTATTGGCTCTAATTCACCTAAACCAAGTGCTTGACCTGTGTTCCTCCAAGATCTTTATGAAAACAGTACACTGATGAAGTCTTGGAATGAGAATTTTTCCCCCCATTTCTAAGAATCTCCTTACTCTAAGCACAAAAGCTTTCTAGAAGAGAAATTAGCAGAAATTTTTGTTTTAGAGAAAGGAATCTAAATTTCATATTGTCCTTCCACTCTTGGCTGATATTGTTTCAGATCTCATAAAATCAAATAAAAGCAATTATGTGAAATTGCCTACTTAAGGCACTTAGCTTTAGATTTATCTAGTGGTTGCTTTTATGTAGATGTAATTTGTCCGTCTTGTCTAGTTCTAAATTCATCAATTGTGTCCAAATATCTTATAACTTGGGATACTGTTTCATGATGTTGAAGTCTTTTATAAGCTGTAAGAATATGTGAAATATTTGTCCTGACCCTTTCTCTGCCATGTCTGGAAGCTCAGTTGTTTACAGGGTGTGCAAGGAATAAAAGAAAACAGGGAGTGAGGTAGGAAGGACAGAGTGAACATATCAGGGGTGAATTCCACAACATTTGCACACACAGAATATTGATTAATTATGGCAAAATGATCCTCTAAAGTCAGTGGAAAAACATGTGGAAAAGGCCATTTCTATATGAGATTTCGAAAAGTGAATTGAATGAAGTAAAAATGCAAGTGCATAAAACTGGTGTTGAATTGAGGCACTGAATGCACTGACATGAATGTAAGATCTTTGCTCCATGCAGGAAAGCTCTGCTCCTGAGGGATGGAGGGCTGAGAATATCGAGGTGGACTGAGATTTAGTCAGTCACAAAACAGAGCAAGGATCCTGGGTTCATTGCAGTTTATTCTGCCAAGTAATCACAAAGCAAGAGGTGTGAAGCTCATGAGAGTCAAAGATCTAGAGGATGTTTTTGAAGCCAAAAAAGCAGGAAGCAACAATTGTAACTAACTGAAAATTTGAGATTTGATCTGGTGCAGTACCAGGACAAGCCACAGCATGTTATTGACAGAAGGTCAGCCTGCAGGATTTTATGGTGTATCACCTAAAGAAAAAGGAAATTAATAATGAGCTGGTTGGACACCCTTTACACTAATAACTTTTTTAAAGTGTGACCAAAACTGGAGGACGTGTTACTTCTGATCACAAAGGTAGCTCAACACAGTCCACAGCTTCTTCCTGTAGCAGACAGTGTAAAATATTAGGAACAAAATATACCAATTATATTGTTTTAAAGCGAGGGAAAATTTGCTGTGTAATGCTCTGGATTCTCCAGAGAGCAGTAACTGATATATCCCAAGTCTTTGGCAATAGAAGCTGTTCTCAAATACTTAAATTATTTCAACTCTTTATATGGGATAGAGTGTAGGTATTTGGTAGGAATTGGAAAGATTCTAAAGGTACCTAAATGAGTGTTTTTAATTTAGAGTTCACTCACTAGCACACAGGAAGATGACGCAAGTTTAAAGTAATGTCATCTGTGCTACTGCACCTCCAGCTCCAGAACTGACTGTTAGAAAGGGCCTGGAAATTTCTTCAAGACTGGAGGAAATTCATTGTTTTGAGAGAAGAGATTTGTGTACACTCTGGATGCCTGGGCAATGCCATTGTAATACCAGCTAATGGAGTGACTTTTGACAGAGGAACAGCAAAAAGGATTTGAATTGGTGAAGAAAGGATTTTTATGAACTAGATTGTATTTAAATTTCCAAGTTGATCCTAGTCACTTGCGGCTTCTGTATGGGAAATTACTTTTATGCAATGCTGAAAGTTGCTGTGGGATTTGCACTTGAATAAATTGAGTTTGATTGGTGTGGAGTTTGGAGGCTGCAAATTAAATGCTTAAAGTCTTGGTGAAGACTATAAATGCTAGAACATAAAAATAACATTTTTTTACTTTTCTAGTGTCCTATTATTTTAGCTTTTAAAGAGCTAATTTTTACACTTTTGATTTTTTTTTACTAATGTAAAAAGCACTGGTAATTATCAGAGTCCTTTCTAGGTAGGTAGCTGTTGTTGCAGTGTTGTTACGTATCTGTCTGCAACTCAGTATTCCTGAATATAAGTCAGTTCTGAGCTGGAAGTAAAGACAGTAGAAGCCCAAAAGAAATGAAAATAATTATATTCCCAACCAGGGAACAGCAAATGCTTGGCTCTTGATTAGAAAAAGTAGCCAGAAAAAGAATTCCAAACTTAGACCCTTTTGGAGAGAGCCTAGCCCAGTAATTAAGAAACTAAACACTTTATTCTTGTTGATTCCAAAAGAAAGAGCTCATTTCTTTGTTGAGGACCTGATGCAGAAATTTAAGAAACATCCCAGAGGGATGAAGAGGGAATTTGGAATTATCCCAGCAAGTTTTTTGCCTAATAGAAGATGGCTTGTGGAAGAGAAATTGCTCAGAACTTGAGAGATTTCCTTGCATCTGATAGATCTGGCTAAAAGTTGCTGATAATTTCAAACAAAGAACAAACAATGCTCTCTGGCAGAGATTTAGCAGAAAACTAACAAAACCTAGTCAGGAGACACGCTATTTGGATATCAGAGTTTGGAAAAGGATAAAACTTCTGTAGAAAATTTTCTTTAAACTAAAGGGAAGGGTGGTAGAAAATGGGCCATTATCATGAGTCCGGGTAAAAAAGTCAACCCATTTTGACACCATTTTCTTTCTTATGTATTTTTTTCTATTCAAATTGGGAAGAAGGAGATTAAAATCTCTTTGTTCTAGTTGGATTCTTTACTTCCAGTCTCCTAATGAATAATTTCATTAATTTAAAAAGCATGACTGGCTGTTTTATATTGGTCTCCCAAAAATGCATCTAAGAAGAATTGAAATCACAATGATCAATACAAGTGATAATTGGAAGGGAGTATAAGCACACAGGAAATTTTACACTAAGGATGGTGGAATCATATACATTTAGGGCCCACAGAACTGCATCTTCAGAAATCACTTTCAACTTCTGGGAAAAATTTCTTCTTGAATTTTTTAGACACTTAATTAGCTATAAAAGTACTTGCACTTACATAGCCTGTAATGACAAATTTAGAATAAAAATTTATTTTGTGGAAATAAGATCAGAGGTTTTCAAAGAATCTTTCCTTTCACTTACCCACTTGACCAGCACAATACAGGACTGGTTTATGACTTGTTTTGAACAAGTAACCTTTCACCTATATCCCTAAATTGGCCTTCCATTTTTCCTTTTACCAGGAAGCTTTTATTTTTAAATCTGGTTGTTCCAGTTTTATTCAGGCTGTGTGAAATGGCAGTCTAACAACTCTCTTGCATTCTTGTCACCTTTCTCCTGACACCCCCTGAAGCCAGAACAGCGCCACAAAGGTCTTGCCTTCTCATTGTGCTCTTCCATTCAGACACGGCTGGCCAATGCTATTGTACTCTTAAGCCTATATAAAGCCTCTGGACCCTCTCCCTCCTCCCAGCCAGCTGCCTTGCCTTGGCCCTGATCCCATGTGCTGAACCTGAAGAGCAGGTTCCAGTGCTGGTTGTATTCCTGCTGCAAAAGCTGCAAATCGCACAGGCTGCCAAGGGGTGACCTCTGAGGCACACAGCAGTGACGTAGCAGGGATCAGCTGGAACCACTGGTGTAGGAGTGATTCAACTCAGGTAACCCATCACCATTGTTTAGCAAACTCTTTAAGCTCAGCAAACCAGTTTTGAAACGTCTGCTCCAAAACCTTTTCTTGAGGTAAGGTTTCAATAATTGCCAACCCATATAAAAGAATACATTTTGGTTCAGTTTCAGGTTGGATGGTTCAGTGAATGAAAGGAATATTGAAAACAAGAACAGGATTTTATAATTAATACTATAAAAATATTTCATATCAGTACAGTAGTTGTATGTGCCTTTCTCAATTATTATTTACTTAGTTTCATTAATATTTCGAAAACCACTGCGATGTGTAAATAATAGTACAAGCTTGTAAGTGACTATTTCAGGTAAATGAGTTGTTAAAGCATATATTCTAATAGGTACTACAGTAAATGCTTCATAACTTTTAAAATTTGGAGTGTATTGCTCATACTTACACTAACACCTAAATTTAGTGGTTATAAGTGCATTCTCCTTTTCTTAAGTACCTCTTCTACCTACTGGTATGTGTTGTAATATAAACACATGGTAATATTTTTTTATTCTGGCCTGAAATTGAATTAGCCTTTTTGCTTCCCTTTCTGGCAAGAAAATAAGGAAAGTCCTGATCCTTCCCATGGAGAGTGATTTCAAAGTTAGATATATCACTTAACATTTCTTAAAATTGCTTTCTCTGTTCCAAAGCAACTTAATTTACAGCTTTTTATATTTACAGTGTTTCATAAAAAGAAATTGTGTTTGGCTTTGTTGAATAAAAGCTGAACAGCTTGAAGTGAAGTATCTTCAAAGTAATAAGAATATTGTGCACATACTTCAGAAAATCAAATAAAATAATCATAATCAAATGTTGCTCAATTTTGTTTGGTTCCTACAAGTTAAACTCTGATCAGACGTTACAAGCAAAATGCTGCAAAAGCTGGGATGGGTTTACTGGTGTTTTCTCTTCTGGACCAAAATTGTAGAGATTTGTATTCCAGCTAGAATCATTCCAAGAACTTTGTGAACAAATTTAATCAAGTCTGCTTTTGATGCGACTTAAAAAAAAAAAAAAAAAAATTAAAATAAGGCTTTCATATCTTAGCCTTGGAAAGGTTGAACTGCCTTGTTAGTACTCATGGTTACGATTGCTCAGCTTTTTGTCACTATTTTATATTTGCAGCCCTCTGTATTTAGTGTTTTTCATGATGCAGTGCTTCATATTGCTAAGAACCTCATCTTTTGAGAAAAATATAGGGGAAAGAGAAGACCAGTATGTCTTCTGAAAAATTATAGGCGTTAGAATATTCTAGTATTAGGATTTCTGCTGCAAACTCTGCATTGTTAGTAAGAGACTCACTATTGATTTACATTTCTTTGGGAAAGTTATGTTTTTGCTACTTCTGTATTCCCTTTCTGACATGAGTGTGTTATCTTCAAAGATCACCTTTTTTCATCTTTATTATGTCATTGGACTAGGATGGTTTTTTGTGTGGAGGACACATGATACAGGAAGAGACTTTTTGTCATGTCAGTGTTCTTTTTCTTTCCATTCTCTTCTGCTTAGGCTATCCTGATGTTTCCTCTGTGTGCGGAAGTTTCACCCATAAGGAACAAGGTATGTCATTTTTGTGGCGGCGCTGTCTTTGGGACTGGTCAGTGTACACACGTCTGCTCTGAAGGTGCTGTATCCACCAGGATCAAGCTGCCATATTTTCCTAATCCTACACTTCTGCTTGGGATGACCGATGGTCCTACCCATTCAATTTACAGCATTCTTGGCCCTGTTACTGCAAATCACTCAGCTCAAGAAGGAAGCAGATTGAGGCGAGATTCTAAATAATTGCTTTTGGAAGGATACCTTTCATTTTTGTGCTAAGGAGAAAGAGCATGGCATATGCAAGTAGGAGATGTTTTTCTTCACTCTAAGCCCTGCATAAACAAAATCACTCTTCTTTTGGTTCACTGGCTCCTGTGGGGCTACTTATTTGATTTAGGGATGTAGAGTTTTGTTCATGTGGAATTTGAGTCTTAGTGATCTCCTTCTGATTTAAAATTATTACAGTCCATCTGAGTGTATTTACAGTTCCAACTAATTCTTTGCAGGTTCTTTAAACTATTATGTAACGTGTGTTTTTACTTTTATTGCTCTTCCTGAAACTCTAATGTTCTTGATATTGATGTTCTGAAAATAAAACATCTATGTAACACGACTATCATATTTTACATTTTTTGGGACGGTCTCAAATTTATAAAGCATGTCAAGGTGAATTGCATAATAGAATGAGGAATGCAGACCTTCCTCATTGTCCTCATGGGAAGAAAATACTCATGATGCCTAATCTGAAGCCAACTGAAGTGATCTTGGAAAGGGAAGTGGAAGCCTTTCCACTGGCTACAAATCCATTTTGTTCTATATTTGAACAGTTTGAATGCTTTCATCAGCATCACTTCAAATTTTTTATTGAAATCTCAGGTCACATGTGGGAATGTAAAGTTTCTTATAGTATGTCACTAAAGTAATTTCTGAGAAAACACATTCTGATTTTGGAACAGTGTGTCCTGGAGAAAGAAGATCTGGAATCCTTGGAGCTGCATAGGGAGTTGATTGAGTGAATTTGAGTTAGTACCCCAGGAACGGCATCAATAATGGCATAGAGTCAAACTCCAGGAGCCAACTGAGCTTTACATAAGTTAGTTGTGAATTGCCAAAACGCAATGGCCATCCAGTCTTCTATATTTGCCATTTTTATTGGCCTTTTTATGGAAAAGAAAAAGAAATTGGGCTTTTGTCCTGGTTTTTAGGGGTTGGTGCTGAAGCTACTACAGAAAAAGAAAATGAAAAAGAGCAGACTAAGCCAACATTAGCTTGCAGGCATACACACAAGATTTCTCCATGGTCAAGAGGACTTATGATTTCCTTTTATGATTTTTTGGCTGCTGCCAGAAGAGAGAACATGTGTTGATATTTGAAGAAGTGCACAAATTCTATTAAAACTATTGCAATAGTCAGGGAACACAAAATGGCTGTCATTCAGTGACAAAATAATCATTAGATTGTATTACAGATTTTTTTCTTTATTTCCTGTTGTTAATGATAAATTTGTCCAGGTATAACTAAGACAGAGTTACTTCAACACAAACTTTGTTGAAAACCTCATGCTGAGTATTTTGTGCAGTTTTGTACCTCTATTTATCTACAGGCTGAGTGTTACAATTCCTGATCACGAAACTGGGACTCTCCACATCCAGTTGCTACAGTCCGTAGTTTGGGATATCAAGGTCATCTCTTCGAGGGTTTTTCTGTTTGTTTTTCTTACTTCTTTTAAAGTAGAGACTAGAGCTGAACACAATAGAGACTATTATATACCCAGTCTTAATCATGTGTGATCTGTTGTCAAAATGTGGCTTCTCAGGCTTCACTTAGTTGCTTACAGTGTCAATGATCTCCAGAATGCTCTATAATCATTATACAGTGCTTGTGAAGTCAGACTGCAAAAATCATCTGTCTCTGACTTTTCAAAGTCCTCTTCCACCACTTTCCCTACCACTTATCATTTTGGAATGATAGGCCCAAAGATATAGCCAGAGAAATCTAGAGCCTAAGAATTAAATTTAAGATCTCATTGAATTCTGTCTTACTTCCAGGCCCACCAGAAATACCAATAATGCTATTTTTCCAAAAATCTCAGTTTTTAAAAATCTGTTTTACAGTTCATCCATTCTTTCATGTTTTGTGGGTTTGTTTGTTTGTTGGTTTTTGGTTTTTGGTTTTTGTTTTTTTGCTTGTTTGTTTTTAACTCCCTGGACATATTTTATTCTGGTTGTGTAGAGGGATGAGAAAGTAGAGGTAAGACAATAGCATACACTCAACTCTGTGGTTCAGTTATAGTAGTTTTAATTTTAATAATCTTAGCTGGACCTAGTGAGAAAGAAGCCATGTACATGGAGAAAGATTTGAAGTATAGACTGTCCAGGGAATCTAAATACATGCTTTGGTTAGCACACACTGAACTTTACACCACTGTTTCTGCTGTGTGAATAGACACAAAATTTAAATCCCAAAGTCTATTAAAATTCTGGAATCCTTTTCACTTTATCAGTATGAACTTTTGGATAACCCTTTTTATTGCTTACAGAAAAAAATTCTAATTGACTTAAAAGTTATTAAAATGTATAGCAGTTCTTTTTTTATAACCAAAAATATACTGTAACACCACAGTGGACAACTCCTGCCTTCCATCTCTAGCTAAAAGATTTACCAGCTTTAACAGTGCTTTATCTTAATAAAGGTTAAGCAAGTTTCGCTGGAAGTACTGCCAAGTAGATGATGCGCAATTTTTGTTTTCCCCTACATAGCACAGTTTGAGTCTAAAAGTCATTCATCTCAATCTCCATTAAAAATAAAGGACCATGATTAAATAATTTCTCAGGAAAATCCTGGACTGAAAAATTTCAAAAAACATTAAAAACTTTCAATATAAATCAGTCATTATATGGTGAAAAAGTCACTGTAGTGACACTACATGGAGGAGTTCCTATTTATTCTCTGAATGCAGAGACATATGTCTGTATACACCTGCTTGAAAAACCTGCACTAAAATGACCACAAACAAGTGAATAAATTTGAGATGCCTCACACAATACATGCTATTGCTCTTTTGTTGTAAAACTAAAGGAAATCTGAGTCATTGCAATCTTAGAATGTAATGCCAGAAAAATGACAAGCAGACCACAAACAATGAAGCCAAGTACGTCATTATAGGTTGAGTAATGTGAACGACTTACATAAACTATGGCTGAAACTCAAGATTTAGCAAAAGACCATTACCCTTAATTGCATAACAATTAAAAACTCATTAGTCTGCAAGTTGTCCATCAGGCATAAGAATCTCATCAATTGAAGTCATAAGTATTTAAGGAGGGCAATTTTTCATTTTGATTTAACACTTTATCTTACCTTTCTTATGCTACGATTTGCCTTTAATTTATCCAAATTCTTCTCCAAAAAGGGGAAATAATTGCTTTTTTTCTTCACTTAGTATCCATTTCCAGCAAGCTTTTCCAGAAAGCTTTTCCAGCAAGTTTTTCAGCCCAGGATTTTTAATGGAATCACCTGTCTCTCTGAAGACCTTTCTTACTTTACTGACAGTGCTCTCTCATGAGCCCAGTGTTAGGTTCCTCCTTTGCTGATCCGCTGGTTACATATAATAATAGTCCAGGTGATCCTAACACGCTCTTGAAAAAAAAGTGTTATGGCTAGCAGTAAGGTCCACAGGACTTGTGACAACTTAGTTTCTACTCTTCATTTAAAATAAAAGGTTAAAAAGCACTTATCAGCCAGGTCCTGTTAATGCTAGCTAACACCATTCTTAGGCATTTGCTGTCTGCACTGGAAGTCATTCACTAAGAAGCACCATTTATAAGATGCACACCCACATGATGAAATAAACCACAGATTATCAAAGGCTTTAGGAGTTTTAAAAGACTTTGGATGAGACTGTGAAGAGACAAGGCATCAAACTGAGAACAAAACTTAAGTCCTGCAAGACAATGTTGTAACATCTCCAGTGTGCTGTCACACATCCACATTAAGAAACTCTCACTTCTTCTTAAGTTGCCTCAAAGACCATGGAAATTGTCTGATGGCAGGAGGTACCAGACACTGAAGTCTTACTAAGAACAAATACATCAGGGATTTTTCTTATGTACATTTGAAGTGGTTGGCCATGTGATCTAAATGTGTGGAGGCAGACTATCCCATAAAATATCTGAGTGTGGTAAACACTTTTGTTGGAGTCAGCTTAAGGGTTATTAAGATTTTCTAGAGATAATCCTAAAAATGCAAAAAGTCCACTGATTTATGAGCTCATGATGCTCCTAACAACAACAGCAAATGGCAGGAGATGATTTATAGGGGTGTAAGTACATTTGAAATGTACTAATTTCAACAACTAATGTCCAGAGAGTTGAAGAAAAGAGAGCCTTTTTTAAGAGTGAGCCACGCTAAATTAAGGCTGGCAATTATGTGGTGAAAACATTCCTTGGATTTCATAATCATAGGAATCATTTCATCATCAGAATTAATGCAGAGAGGAATTTATTTGCTGCCATCATGGATAATAAGCAGAACAGAACAAACAGTCTCTAGGCAGTAGCTAATTCAACTTTTTACAGCTCAAGCTTTCCAGTTCCTATTTTAAATACCTTAAGGAGCAGCAGGAAATCTAATCTTATTTCTGAAACGTCTTCCTAAAAAAATTTCTCATAACAAGCACTTCACTATTCGAGTGGGAGACAAGAGATAGGGATTTCTTGGCATCTGCTGAGGAGGTATCTGGTAGAAGTGACATGATTCCACAGACTTGTTATAGCAGCTATGTTTCTTTAGTGTCCTTACACCTGCTTTATCATGGGCGGACTGCTTGATTTTGGAAGACAATTCAGATCTTTACATCCTTGATGTAAAGCAGAAGCTCTTACTTAGTTCAGGGAGTCTGGAGTCCAAATCAAAGAAAAAACTTGACTTAAAACCATTTTACTCTTTTTGACAGAGAGAATGAGGAGGAACTTTGAGGCTAAAAGTGTATACATGTGGATAATTGCCACTGAGATATTCGTGAAGCCATCTTATCTGATGGTAAGAGGTCTTCCCCACATTAAATCATCAGATGGATGTGAATACTAACTTGAATGAAGAATACTGCAACAAATGCTCTTGTAAGCAAGTCTTGCTGAAGCATGCCTTGATAAATCCTGCCAGATTAAATATGCAGCTAAAAGCTTCTGCTCTAGTGAATATTGACAAACTCAGCATTTGCTCTTTTTCTGTAGCTGGTTCTTGATAACACTTGGTACAGTACATTCTCTCTCGGTTTCAACAGAAAGAATATTTGATACTATTGATCAGTCTCTCTGAGTTCCAGTCACAGAACAAAATGAAATATTAGAAAGTACAAAACTAAACATATTATTTTTTTAAATTTGAGGTAGCAAGGAATTTAATTTTCTACAATGAGTATTATTTGACCTACTTGAAGAGCCAGATATATTTTGAAATCTGACAAAAATAAACTTTAAATTAAAATACCACAAAGGATTTCATTATGTCAATTCTGATTTCACTCATTTTCCAAAAATTACAGACCTATAAAATTTTCTGTTTTAATTGCCTGTCACTCTTCCAGAGATGGATGGCACTGACCTGCTTTTCCAATTAAATTGCAAATTAAATACTCAAAACTAACAACTATAAAACTAATAACTATTTCAACTTTGTTATCCAATGTCATTAATTTTTTTGGGTATTCTGTGATGCTTATGATTCCTGCTTGTGTTTGTTGGCAGGGAAGAGCTGCAAAGAGCTAATGAGAATCAAAACATTTTCTGGGGTACCTCTGTATGCTTAATAGACAGCAAAGGTTTGTGAATTAGATAAAATGACTTGACTGTACTGTCTTGGATTTGACAATCATATTTATCAAGCTTTTTCCCAGACTTTTTTCTTTTGGTTTGGTTTGGTTTTTTTGGGGTTTGTTTTGTTTTGGTTTTGGTTTTAGCTTGGTTTTCTTCTTTAATTTATAGTATTATCATTATGATTATTATTTCTCCTGTCTTGCATTCTATCTTCTTATATCTGGTGTATGCGGCTGTCTGCCATACTATAGAATTTTACAGTCCAGTTCCTAGAAATATAGATAAGGTATAGATCAGGCCCAGATCAGCCAAAGCACATAGACAGAATGCATGCTGATTGTCTAAAGACAGAGAATTTGGCAGAAACCCAAACAAGTTAAAAAGTTAGTTAAAGAATATTTTTGGAATGTACCTGAAATACCATTATAAAATTAATGCAAACACACTTAGTGACTCCTGTCTGCATGATCTTAGATCTGCAACTAGAAGCCTTCAAATTTAATTTCATGGTATCATTCAATGACAATCAAAACTCTGCCTTCAAATGTTCATTGCCATGTAAAGATTACATATTTATAGATTTGCAAGGGGATTTTTAAAGTATATCTCATCTAACCTAAAGTATTCACAAAAAATTACAATATTTATCCCAACTGTATAAATACAGTATAAACATCAAAATACGATCACAACTGCAAAGACGTTGTCAAGTGGCAGTGAAAAGCATTCAGAGCTAGGCTTTCTTAACACGTAACAGCACTTATTGTTAAAAATATTTGTCACTCAACAAATTCCACTAAGTGTCCCCAAAATGGGAACTAAATTCATTCCAAACCACTTAGTGACTGTGCAGAAGGAAATGAGGGACTGTAACCATTCTTTATCACCAAGCTAAAATACTTCATAACTCAGTAAATTTCTTAGTTCACACATCTGAAATCTGAGAGACTGCATTGCAGATCAGCTTTTGTAAAGTAAAGTAACTCTTCTCCCAGGTAACAGGTGACATGACAAGAGGATGTGGCCTTGAGTACCAGCAGGAGAGGTTTACACTGAATATCAGGAAAAATTAAGTTACTGAAAGTGTAGTTAGGCATTGGAACAGTGTGGTCAGGTGTGATGAAATCACCGTCCCTGGAAGTGCTCTAAAGGCTGTGAATATGGCATTTGAGGATACGGTTTAGTGGGGAACACAGTGGTTCTGGTTCCTTTTACTACATTCTTAAACAAAGTCTAGAACACCCTCACTTCTCCTGGGTTCAGCTGATTGTCAGCTGAGAGCCACCTCATCCAGGGTTGACTAGCACAGCCCTGTTTTTCATAGTTTGGATACCCAATGTTAGAGTCTCCCACAATAACGTAAATTTGCAGTAGTGTTTGTCTCAAATAAAAATACCAAGATTTTTGTTTACATATAAATCAAATCCAAAGATTTCACAGGGATTTACAACATTAGTCCAAAAATTTTGCACCATCATTCTTTGTCAGAGTGATTTTTTGACTCAGTTCAATTTGTCTTTATTTATATTAGCTCTTATTCAGTGTCTATCATCACCAGTGTTCAGTTTGGCACCTTCGTCCTCATGTTTCTCTGTTCCCCTGAATCCTACACCTATGCTTCAGTTACAGTAGCCATTTGTAACTCCTACTGTAGTTGCAGTGTTTTAGGATTTTCTTTCTCTCTCATGGAGAATATAGATAAACTGTACTTTCTTAATCTCTGTGTTTAGTGTTAGAGGTGTACGAGCCATAACCAATAGGTCTTTGGGGGTGGATTGTCTTTGGCCAATAGACAATTGTTTATTAGTGTGTATAAAAAGAACTTCTGGTAAATAAAGTTCTCTCTTCGCCATCTTGGAGCCTGTCTGCCTGACCTCTCTACCTGCTTCCACAAATCCCACGAATAACAGAAAAGCAAACCATATCCTACCATCTCTGGTTTCATATCCTGGACTAGCAGCTCTTCATCCATTTTTTCTCCCAGGTTCCTTGTGCTCATACAATAAAGGTTTCAGGTGTGTTTTATTAATCATGCCTGAAATTTTTTGAAAGCAAGTTTCCCACACACACTTGTTGCATGCAGACTTGGCTTCTAGTTTCATTTTAACAAAAATAGGTCTCTGTTCCTTCCCCTAAATGCCATAAGGCAACAAGCTTATATTTTTTTACGACAAGAATAGCACAAAATCAAATAACATTCTAGAAGTAAGACAGGCCTATAGCAATTGCAGTAGGAATAAAATTCAAGTGTTACTCAACCTTTTTATTGAAAGACAGGACTATTCCATTTTGTGTTTATAAAATTTAGACCTGGATTGAGAAGCAGTGAAATTTTTTATTCCAAGTCATGGAAAACCTCCAAAATTCTTATCTCTTAAATTATTATTTTTTTCTTTTTTTGGAAAACTTAAATACAAGGACTGATCTATACTTGTCTCACTGCCCTACAGCAGCATAGGGATGACTGGAAATGTCCTCTCACAGGTGGCAGTCAAGGCCAGGAAGCTCAGCCAAAAAGCAACTGAACATTGGACCTTGATCAAGAGCCTTGTCTTGTTTGGAGGCTGCCAGCCCCCAAGGCTCTTCAGATTGCCAGTGCTTTCTTTCCTTCCACTTTCCATATCCTCCCCAGAATGATTTGCAAAGTTCAAAATTACCATTTTCATCTTAAGAACTGCAATTTTCTGAAATCAAAAGATAAACTTCTGCTTTAAAAAAAAAAAAAAAAATCTGAAAAAAAATTTCCAAAATAGCCCTAACACAAATTCCATTCAGAAATGTCCCTCTTCTATGGAAGTCTTAAACCTGCATTATATTTTCAAGCAGTTCAAATCCACCATTTTGGCCCACAGCTTGGGAAATAAGGACTATTGTGCTAATTGAAGGTTTTAATTTTGATAAGGCCTGAAAGCATTTCCCCATCCCAGAACATCTCTCCCTGAACCATTATGCTTCAGAGACAACGAGCTGCAGCAGGTGAAAATGCAGCTTGCTCAGTTCATCTACCCTATACCTCAGAGTACAACTAGGCTTTATTTATGCTAATAATTTCCAAAGAGTGATATCTGAAACAGACGTCTAGATCCATAGGAAAAGGAATGGATATGAATGTTAGCAGGGATCTCAGCACAGGAAAGATTTAATTATAATTTTATTGCTTGTATGAGAGTCTGGCTCTAAACCCTAGTACAGCACCCAAAAGCAAAAGATATTACCTGAACTGGCATTATCTGTTTGTGAAAGAAATTAGTAGCTAGTTAACAAAGTGATTGTGAAATTTTGACTGCTGGCAATATGTGTCTCAAATGTTTAAAGGCCATGTGTTTAATAGCTGCAGTTTCATAATTAAATTCATATCAATAATTAAAGTATTCATTATATAAACACAAACACAATTATTAACAATGATACCACGGTATTTACCTAAACACTAAGTTACTGTTCGTTCCTTAGTTGTCAAACAAGTGCAATCTAAAACAATCCAGAGAATATTTTCAATACTTTTTAAAGAAGTTGGGCAGATTTTTGATTAGAAGAGATGGAAAACTAATTGTGCCCTTCATTAGAGTGAAAATAATTATTTCATGTTTTAATAGTTGAATTTACACTGCTGTAATTATAATATATAAATAACATGTTCTAACATCTGTGTTTTTAGTGATACTATATAAATGTAGCAAAGACTAAAAAATCAAGTTCTACCTTGTGCAGATTTTTCCAGCAAGGATCATATTATAAGCAGGCAGTCCCAGCGGAGTTGGAAGAACATCCCATAAATGCCTACCTGTGAAACGACACATTTGTTCCTCTTCTAAATAAATAATTGGTAAATGAAAAATTTTATATTATATACATAATTCTCATAATGCTATTTTTAGAATTTATAATACAATTTCATAAAATGCATAAACAAATTTATTTTATAACATAAATCAGTAAGATATTTATGATGATTAAAAAAAACACATATATTTTCTAAAATAACATTATGAACTGTGACATTAAACTATATTCATTCCCTATAATTCTGTTAGACATACAGAAAATATATGAACCATAGAAAACCAACCAGATGCAAAAGATTTGCCAACACCATTATATATTAATTTTCAGTTTTTTAAAACTTTCCTGTGGATGACCTATTAATGATCTATCAGTCAGCAAAGGAGAGCAGACTTCTCAAGAAAAACTTGCATCTCCCACTTGCATCTACTTGAGTTTGGGCAGGTGGTCTTTGATGGGCAGGCAGTGTCAGCCACTGCACTGACCACAGCAGATTCAGCAAAACAGAATAGAAATGAAGGGCTGCAACTGCTCACCTCATCTTGCTGGTGGCAGAAATGGGTAGAGTGGCTGTCCAGCAGGGTGACCACTGAAGCTGATGACTGACAATAATCTGCAGCTCAGAAAGGAAGTCAAGGAGGTAGCAGTGATGTCCTTCTCCCTACCTCTGGAGGGGTTGGGGTGTGCTGAAGCCTTCCCTGAGGAACAGCTGATGCTGCAAGTACAGCTTACCCACCATGGGCTGCGTTCAGCCGCCAAGGACTCGTAGCGCACAAATTACAGCAAAGAGCCTTTCCAGAAATGAATGTGTGTTCTTGCAACCACATTTAATATTAATTTATTAAAATCTACTCTGAAAAAAAGCTAAATGTTACCTTTCTATTTGTTGCTGGTCCTGCTTCTGCCCCTTAGGGACTCCTGGTCTAACTTCATGCTGCTCAACTACCAAGCCAGTCAACACAGCAACGTGTGTCTTTGTAATTTAAACATATCAAAATGTGGATTGAAGGTTCTAACTTCTTTAAAAGTTTGAACAAATGAGTGATTATTTTGCTGACAGCCACTCTGGGTCACCAGCCAGGAATGATGATCCTGGTGGTGAATCTGATATTGATTTGGGCAGTTGTATTTGCCTTCACGCTCAAGACAGTTTTGGACAATTTATTAAGCAGGAACTAAAAAGTATTAATCTGTTCCTAGACAGGCATTCCTATGTATTTAGGTGGATTCAGATTAAGGGTTTTGGCTCAAATGAATGAAAAAATGAGTGCAGAAAAATTCAGTTTAATGACTGAGTTCTCTTGGGTAATCATCCAGCAGTTACAAGATATGCCAGGTTTGGCAATGGGATGTAATTCTCCAAACAAGATACTTTAATGTAAACTTAGTTATATCACTTTTTCCTGTTTACTAAGGTTCTGGCCTTACAATAACTCAAATAATTGTACTTGAAACAATTGCTTATGATGAGCCAACTCTGTTGAAATAAAGAGCCTTTGAAATTTCCTCTTGCTTTCCCTAGGGATTTCTGTTGTAAAAATGGATTATGGTATGACTCTAAGAGAACTTAGCATAACAGGATCTTTAAAGGAAACAAAAGTAACAATATTTTTTTTTTTTGGTAAAATAATAATTTGGGAAGGAATTATGGAAGAGGCAGTTATATTACAAATATTCACAGTATGTCCAGGATGACCAATTGTATTATTTTACAATATATATTTCAGTTAGTGATAAAAGCTGTATTTTTATTGGGATGCAAACTGAGAACTGTCCTAATTCTTTATTTTCACATGTTTATTGCTTAACATGTGTTGAAATGTCCCATGTTAGCATCTCAGCCAAAGGAAACCTAAAGGAGTTTTGCCACTTTTTTTTTCAAAAATCCTCCCATTAACAAATTTTACTTTTAGTGGAGTTACAAACCCTTTGCTATATAAACTAAAATACTAAATGCTCAAAGATTATAAACCTATTTGAGTATTTGATCCCAGCTCCTTTGTGATTACTGGAGTGGAAAATTTCTGCTTTGTCGCACACTGTTTGTCTGACACTGTTTGATGTCTGAATTTTCTGCTACTGTAATAGTGACTGAAACAAAGTTGAGAAATCCTTCTCGAGTGTCATGGACATCCAAGAAAGGTAAAAAACCTGATAATGAAAAACACTGTTCTTCCTAGCCAGAGTAATGGGCCCTTACTAACCCATTTTTTCTCATTGTGAAGTATATCTGTGACAGTTCCAGTGAGGATTTCTTAGACTGACCATAGAGAAAGTACTTTGTGATCTTCTAGACCCTGCACTCTTCCTTGACACCTGAAGAACTTTAGTCTAATACTGTGGCTGACATGATGTAATGCTCTTTCTACACTGAGTGCTAAACCTTACATATATGGTCCAACTCCAAACCCACCAATAAGACTCTGTCTGCAGCACAAAAAATTTTATTTCAGGAAGCATAATTTTAATTTCATGATTTACCATTGTCCTGTGTTTCAATGTTTGATATTAAAGTTATGCTATGTATGTTATTTGTTTCCTACCTGGACAACACTAAGAATTGGTCATTACAATTGACAGTTTCTCTGCAAGACTTCATTCTTGTAATATTTTTCTGTTTCTATGGTTATGTTTGTTATGGTAGATGCAAAAATCCACTGATGGAATATTGAGTGTGAAATTGGGGCCTTAAGATCCCCTGTTCTGTGAGGGAAAAAAACAGAGACACTTCTTTATTAATAACTGTTTAAGCTTTTTATTATATAAAGTGGTCTAACAAAGGCATATTTTTTCAAAAGAAAATATTGTAGTTTTGGACTCCTACCAATTTTTTTGGAGAAAGAGACTCATACAGTATATGTTTCCAAAACACTGGCACTATGAAGCCCTGAAAAAACTGTACATTTAAAATACTGCTCTTCCTTCTGTCTTCCACTTGCTGAACAAGCCAGTTTTAACTTTTCAAGACTTTTCAGAAAGCATTACAAAGAATGTAACCTCATTAGCTGCAACCTCATCAGAAAGACATAAATAGGTGATTAGGGTTCCAAATCAGTTTTCAAAGGGTAATAAAGTACAGATCTTCCATTTTATCTGTTCTGGATAGACTTGACACACTGCAAGCAACATGTATCAGGCTGTGCTGGGAAGCCAGACAGCACCTCGTACCATAGCTTACTACTTGAAAGAACAAGGTTGGGCATCTCTATTTGACAGTGATCTCTGCTCTGGTAGTACTGCAAACAATAAGTGTATGTTAAAAATACACTTAAAGGGAAAATCACCAAAAAATAGAATTCATAACACAATTGATAACTTGGCAAGATCAGGTAGCAATAGGTCTGGCGAGGGCTCATTGTAGAGGTCCTCTTCCTGTCAGAGAAAACAGTGCTGGCAGAAGCAGAAAGACCTTGGCTCACCATCACAGATGGGATGTGTGTCTTTCTTAAAGGGGTCTGTCACATCTTGTCTTGAAATCTGGTGCTGGAGTCTCCAGGAAATACTTTCTTTTAGTGTGTGTACTCTGATAATGAGCTTACCAACATATAACCTGTGATGCAGTTTTACTCTATTGCTTGTTTTGGCTACCAGAAACTGTGTTTTCCTTCTCAATCACATTTTATGTAACTCTTATGTTACTATACACTAGCTTATTCATTGCTTTTTGCAGTTGAAACTATTATTTAGTGGCAGCAAGTGAACCCTGTAATGGAGCTCAGAAGTTACTTGAATATTGACCAGGTCCCTAAATGGGTTTGAAATGGTTCATGGTGAAGATTGCAGTTCATTTTTTTGTGTGTTTTCTTATGGAGTGGGGAAGCTGCAGTGGAATCTAGATACTTCAGGTGCCTGTTCCATGTGCAACTGTGGAAAACCTTCTGGGCTTCCTGGTGAAGTCTCAGCCCCAGAATCCTCAACCAACTCCTCCCTGACCCAACTTTTGGACACCACTCTACAACGCATGTGCCCAAGGGATAAGCCTTCACAGGCTAGAGAACAAATAATCCTTCCCTGGAGGGCATCTGGAGTCCAGGTGGGAAAGGACTAGGAAGCTGAAAGATAAATTTCCTTCTAATCCACTTCAGTCTGACTCTTTGAGGAAAGTCTGATGTGCCAGCGTGGGTGTGATAACATGTCTGAGGCCATCACCATAACCAGGCCTGCTCTGGATACTTCGTAGCTCAAAACTCATTCTGTCTCTTTTTCCGGCATTCTGCAGCTGTTGAAGACTGTCATGTGCATAGGATGGCTTACAGCATACTCACAGTACACCAGATACAGCCTGATTTTTCTTTTATCATCATGGATCTCAAATACACAGTCCAATTAGGGATCTGCACAAAATGCTTGTGTGCACCTCTATTTTCCTCTCTTCAAATTGGCTCTAGACTTTTTCAAAGTTAAGAGTTCTAAACCAAGTGAGAGGTTCACATTCCAGAGACTCCAGCTGGGCCCTAAGAAAGGTAATGGCATTTTATCCAAATAATAAGAGAACTGAAATTCAGCATGGGAGTTTTCCGCTGTGAGTACCACAAAGGCAGAACAGATGTTTTTACCAAAAAAGTAGGCTCTTGAAAAGCATGATCTTGTATTTTAAATGTGACCAAAGGTGTTGTTTAATCCTGTTTGTGCTTGTGTAAATACAGAACAATTTGCTTACAACTGATGTAGCAGTCCTGGTGTAATTTAATGCAAGACAGATCATTATCAGTTGCCATCAACTGCACATTCATGTTTAAGTGTGCCTATCTCAAGAAGCATAAGTTTTCTCAGGGTATGATATTTTTTCTTAGCTTTCTTACCTGTTTTCCAGTGTGATATTATGTTTTAAAATTAATAATTTTGCTGGTAAAATTTAGAGTTGTTTCTTTTCAATCTAAATTCAGTAAATTTCCCCAAATTAAAAAAAAAAAAAAACAACAAAAAAACAAACCAAACCAAACCAAACCAAAGCAGTGCAGTGGAGTTATACTAGTGTAAGAATGAATCTTATGCCACACTTTCATGTCTGAGAAGAACTCAAGTCACATCATTTGATCCAGATGTGGGTCTAAAGCATCCTCAATCCAGACTCAGGAAACACTAAAATTTAAGACTGTTTCCACAGTGTTTACTTGGCCAAGTTATACACGTGTTATTTTCTATTCCTGGTTTCCTTATTAAATGGAAACCTTAATGTATCATTTTGTTATTTATGGTCTACCATAAAAACTACAGGATATACAACGTGAAGAGTTAAAACTAAGGAAGTCAAAGCTTAGCATTTGGCTTTCCTGACTTTGCGTGAATGTTGCTTTATTTGTGTTAGCTCGCATGTATTTTCTTACATAAATTTACTTGCTTTATGGAAATTGTAAGAGCTGCAAGGCCACTTTTGGCTCTCTCAAAGCTGTTAGTCTGTTACCTCCTTGCTCTTTAGAAATGATTTCATGTCTGTTTATGGCATGTCCCAGATGTGAATTCTGACCAAATGGTTAAATAAACAGTGATTATTCTATTTGACTAGTATGAAATCTCCTATGGGGACAGGGGGAAAGTAATTATTCAGTTTAAACCATTGCCTGTTTTAAATCCCTGTTTTGATGTTGTAATGGACGGGAAGGGACTTTTCCGCGCAAACCGGTTCCGCATGTATTGCTCTGTCCCTGAGTTTGGATGGGAGCTCTGGAGTGCGGGTCCGGAGAAGGGAGTGATGTGCGCGCCCTGTGCCAGCATCCAGGATTGGATCCTCTGCTCCCGGGGGGGAGAGCAGCACAGGAACCCCTCCTGTCCCTGCCTGCTTACACCACTCCTCAGGCTCTGGCCCTGGCCCTCACTGCAGCCCTGCTGAGGATGTTCAGGAAGAACAGA
>VZTX01014856.1:37050-56524 GCA_013400915.1 Pardalotus punctatus
GAAGGAAGGAAGGAAGGAAGGAAGGAAGGAAGGAAGGAAGGAAGGAAGGAAGGAAGGAAGGAAGGAAACGTTTCTAGTGCAAAGGGAGGTGGAGGGGTGGAAATAAATAACTGGTAGGAGAAAAGAGGAAGCAAGATTGCTTTTTCTGACAGCAGTTTATGGTTAGATCAGTTTAGCTGTAACATCAAGCTGCATCCTTAGATAAGAACAGGACAGTTTAACTTTTGCTGCATGTTAATCTTCTAAAAAGGGTGAAAAGTTACTTGTCAGAAGGAAACTAACAATGTGTAGGGAAATGCTAATTTCCACTTACTAAAAGAATTACAAGCAGTAATTCAAATACAGATATGAGGTATATATATATACTGGAGAGTGCTAGAAAAGAGCAGTATCTTCAGTGTCTTTGACTGGAGTTGACTTTTGGGTGACCAAACTGCAAATGAAATGTCTGCTTTAGATATCAAATAGTTTAATTTATTAATTACTGGTATAACTCCAAAACATATTTATCAAAGAACATCTCCCATTTTGCTATTCTACTGCATTCCTCTCTTCAAGCACAAATACAATGTGGATGGAAACAGAAAACCCTAAAGCAAGGGGCATAGAAACTGCAAGATAAAATAGCCCAGAAAAAAAATGCGTGCCTCTAAACTAGGTTGAGTTTTGGTAGGATTTCTGTTTATGCTTCGCTCTTGATAGACCCAGACTGACATCCTTTGATTATGGGTACAGTTCTAACTGCAAATTCTAACTATGCAGAGTTAACGAAGTTAGTATGTTCTGCCCTCTCCATGACTCTGTTTCTTTCCTCATCACTCTCCTTGCTTTTTCTCCTTTGCTTGGGGAAAACTGAAAGATTGGCATTTCTTGTCTATCTACCGTCATTTCAGTTTTTTGTTTTGTTTTTNGATATTAAAATTAGCAAGGTGTTTCCAAAGCAAATTGTGGACCACAGCAAGGATAAAATGCAGGCCTGAAGGAATGAAATCAAGTGCTGTGAAAACCAGACATAAATTATAACACTGTTACACTGCTACTTATGTTATACAGTGATTTATGTTGTTTTTCTGGTTTCATGTTCTGTCCAATGTAACGTAAAACATATTGCTGAAAATTACCTATTTTGCAGTTATTTCAAGCAGGCCTAAGATTTGTATTCACTTGTTGCTTACAGAGTTACATTTCATACCCGTGCTGCAGAAGTGGAAAAAAACATCTTTTGGAGGACAGCTCTATTGTGAGCTTTACTCGATTTATTTCTTTTTCCCCTGAGACTTTTCTAATTTACATACCTTACAGGTATACCTGGAAATCGATGTAGTGATCAGATACCTGAACCATGTACCTCACTGGGGGCAAAAAATTATGCTAGTATTTTTGTGTAATTGTGCTAAGATTTCATTGTGCTAATTTTTATTAGCATAATAGAAACTACGCTCATTTTTTTTCTAGTCTAAATAGGAAAGAAAAAGTTAGGAGGAATCAACCAGAGCTAATGCACAAAATACGAATGGACTTGCCCACTAGTTGTGACCTCTTATGGAAATAAAAGTGCTTTTATTTATTTTGGATAGGATTAGCTTAAACTGAAATAAAAACACTGTGCCTCTGAATGGGACAGTCTAAAGGAAACAAAATTTTAATGCACCTGCACATTATATTAATAAATTTAATTTATTTGCCCTATATTTCTTAAGGATCCTTGTCTAGACAAGATCTTTGGGATGCTCAGTACATATATTACTAATTCAAATCAGTCTCAAATTTGCATGACTTCTGAATTATGAACGAAACCATAATTAGTGTTGCACAGGAATCACTGCAATATGATGTCTTGATTCTTTGTGCCAGCTTGTGAAACTATCTGGGAAAATGAAGAAAGAAGTTTCTTTTTATTTTATATCCTAAAATTCTTCTGGCGGGTGTCTTTTCCCCAGAGTGCCACATAGCAAGTTGACAATGTATTTTATTAGTATCCAACAGGTATTGCTCAGTTAACAGTGTTCACTTCACAAACAAACTTGCCTACAGGACTGGGCTAGCAAGGTTTCCAACAGCCCTCTTTTCTGTTCATATTTTGGAGGTCCCGTCCTTATTTAGGTTTATGCAGTAGTCATGACAAGGAAATAAAAGTCTCTCAGACTTATAATAGACACTTAACATCTCAAATCTATCAAATTTAGAGGGCTAAATCCATATCTGACCTAAAATACTTCTGTGAATATGTACCAGAATTGGATTAGACATGGAAATTAATAATTTCCCTTAAATCTGTATAAATGTGTGTGCAGGTGTATGTGTACACACATATATACACATAAAATATATGTTAGCATTTAAATGAGATCTGTTTGCTAAATATTTGTTGATCACTTTTACTTTAGCTATATGAATGAGAATTACATTTGACTTTTTATTAAAAGTTCTTCTGACACTACATCATTTATGGCAAAGTAAGTGATTAATTAAAAGTAATTAAAAGTAACAGAACCATCAGAGGAGTTATATTCTCGACACCCTTGCCTTTGTTTGACTGGCTTTCAACACTTGCCTTAGTTGTTTCCTAAACTCCAAGTTTGCAACACATTATGAAGTTACCTCCTCCCTGTAATCTGAAAAATGAGCAATTATACTCAAAACTATATATACATACATACATATATATATATAAATAACTGATGCTCTAACCCAAATAAATCAAAGTTTCTTAGAGATAACATTCATGAAAACTTCTGTGTGTTACCTCAGCATTTCCTCTCTACTCTCAAATCTATATAAATGTAAACTCTGTGAATGGCTTGGGTTGAGAATATCTTATTGCAGTAGGTGTTGTTTGTTTGTTTGTTTGTTTGTATTTCTGTTTTGGTCTGGTTTGGTTAAATTTTTTTTGTTCCAGATCAGTTTGGATTGCGCTAAAAGAAAAAATTATCCACAAGGCTTTTTTTGCAGCAACATAATAACATTATTTCTTCAGAAATACAGAAAGTTTAATGAAGATCTAAATTCTTTGTCACAGGATTATTTTCTTTTTGGCCAGTACAACATACAGAAATGGTATGAACAAAGAGCTTGTGTATAAAATTAATAATAAATAATACAAGTCTTAAAGTAACAATTTAGGCATTGTCTCTGAAGTGTTTTGTGCTTCATTGAAAAATCGGCAAAAGCTATAGGTTTCTGTAAAAAGGTGCACTCAACAGTCTTGTTTGCAGGAAGTTATAGCTACATCTATTTATACCAGAAAATGCATTACTCTGGAAACATATAGAGATTTACAGGAAGACAAAAGCAGAAAACAAGGTTCTAAGAAACTCAGTTTCACAAATGAACTGATAAATAGTAAAATAAATTTAAATAGAAGGGTATTGAAATATTTTTTAAAGTGCAATCACCCTCTTTAATGCTTGGGTTAGATGAAAAGGATTTGGTTTTTCTCAAGAACTATTAGTTTGACTGTTGACCTACTCCACTTGATTCCATTTCACATTCCAGAAGGTAATGATAAATGTAATTGGAAAATAATTAGAAATTCTAGATTGGTTTTGTGGGATATCTGATCTGCTGCTTAATTTAGCCTAAGTTACATTCAAATGTTTAAAATCTAAATATCTTTTACTCTTTCACATGTTAAGGAGCTGACACAGCATCCATAAAAATTATCTGCTGCATAGGGATGGCAAAGGTAATTTCATACATGTTTGCAGCACTTCTGATGGAACAGAAGTTTCCACTTTCTTTTGGATTATTTAAGGAAGAGAGGTATATGCAGAAATGCATTAACTATTTTCTTTCATACTGGATTTACTGCAAACAACAGTCACATTATCTCCTGTTTCAAATCTTAGCTTTCATGGGGATGTGCAATGTTTCTAATTTATAAAAGTTGCCTTTCAAATGAATTTGGCTTAGGTGTGTACCAGCAAGAAGTAGGGGCCAGAACGACATCCTGTGTAGGATGTTGCTAATGCATGAGGAATCAAGCTACACTAACCTCTCTTCTTCAACCAGCTGATGACCCATCATGCCAATATTCTACATTTAACCACCTTGCAGATATGATTCAGAAACACGAAAGTAACCCTTGGCAGAGCCAGGACACGTGCTATGCCATAAACTCTATGAAATACATACATGTTTATGCCCCAAACACACTCAGGTCTGGATGATGAATCTTCTCCTTGGCTGGCCTTCCTAGCACTTTTCCTAATATTGTCCAGATACTAGTATTTCGTGCCAAATCAGCAAAACATTATTTTAGCCTCCACTCTACAGCAATCTCATTACAGAAGATTTAATGAAAATTGAAATAATAAAGGTACTGCTAACTACCATTGGTATGCCTTCTCATATACATAAAGGGTTTTTTTTTCCATGGTCTAATACCTCAGATACAGCTCTGTACATAAGTCTTGCTACTGAGTAGATAGAGCACAGATTTATCCCAGCTTGCAGGGAAGAAGCTATCTTATAAACAGCTGGACAAGCATCATAAAAGTAAGTTGTATTATCACAAGACAAAATATCTTCTTTAGGCTGAGTGACGAAGAAAGATTTTATTTTTGTTAGACCATATTTTTTGTCTGCAAAAAAAGACTCAAGTAGGAACTGTACTTCTGGAAACCATTTTAACCAATAGTTCACCTGAATATTATTGGGGCAATCAACAAAGCATGTAATTTCCCACAATAATAGTTGGCTGTTTTCTGAACTGGAGATATTCATGGTGTGTTCATGAATGTTTGAAAAAGAGATCTCTGCAGTGGCAAATGAAGTTATGTCAGAATAACCATAGCATATGGTAAAGTTTCAGTATTTCTAGATTAATTTCCTTTTTATATTTGTTCTGTGGGAAAAAATTACAGTTTGAACAGCTGTGCTAAAGTATGGAGAAATAATTTTTGATGGAAAATTGACAGCAATCTTGCAGTGTGTATCAGTTGGGTCTAACATATGAATTAAATAAAAATAATAGCTGGAGTGAAAATTGCATTGGACCACAGTTCATTTTGTCTTTCAAGCGATTCTACACATTGCTTCTTTGATTGCTATAAACTCTTAGTTGGTATAGTTACAGAATATGACTTTTAGGCATGCCTCCAACAATATATAAACAAATAATAATGAGTTTTTCTACATTCACAAGGATATTTATCTTCAGACTGAGTCATAAAACTTCTTATGTCTTATCTTTGGAGTGACAAGCATTCTACCTATTTTTCTTCATTTCCAGAGCAGAGTTAACTGCTGGACATTGCCTACAGTCAGTTGGTTGGTTTTGTTGATTTTTTTTCAATTCTGCAGTGTTTGATCTAAGATTATTGCCCTAAAGCTTCTTAACTTTCGTCTCTAGAGCAAGATAGAAGTGGCCTTCCCTTTCTTAGTGTATTGGTATTCAAACACCACTGACCTGATCAAGTGTAGTAGCCCCAGATGCTGAGGAAGTCAACATTACTTCCATAGCTGCCAACTTGACATCAACAGGAGTTTCAGCAGTTCCATAAACTTTTACAGTCAGATTTCTTGTGTGAGGTTCTTAAAATCTTTCTGTTTACAATGTCAGTGGAGGCTTTTCTGTTTGATGAATAGGGTGTAAAAATGCTTTCCACATGAGGGTATGCACTGTTACAATAGGCAGTCAAAAGATGCCTTGCTTATGCCATTATTTCAACACTAAAATACTTAGCCAGGCTCCACCCAAGGTACATGGTGTCTTCACAGTCTCAGGTCTGGCAGTAATTCATTCTGTGCAGACAATGCACCCTTCTGGTCACGGAGAGGATTTTAAAGTGAAGAACATTTCCTATTAACAGTGTTTGGATAAGCCCATAAAATAAACCTGAGTAGCTTCTTGAGAAAGCAAATGTAACTTTGATTCAGATGTACAAGTGTTTGCTATAATAATGAATGATTACCTAGATAAGCTGAACCACACAGGGCTGTCTCCTGACTATGTCTCAGAGGTCAATGTTTAGAGACCTGGATCTGACGAGATTTTTTTCCTGTTACTCCCTCCTTTGTGTATGTATGCTGGTGGAATGAGATTTTATTCACCACAAAGGACCCTACAGTGACAGTTTTGTTGAGTGTGCAGTGATCCAAAGGAGTCAAGGAAGCAAGGTAAGAGGCAGTAATGCTAAGTGGGCTCATTGCTGGAAAGTGAAGACAAGGAAGGTTTTGGGCTTTGTTCATTCATAAATATGAAATCTAGTGGTAGCTGATCTCAGTCATAGGAGTGAAAGCAACAATTTGCATCTTGTGTTGCAAGTCCCAATTGCTGAATGAATACTAGGAGACACAGAAAAAAATACCAAAATAAAGTGTAGCATTCCTTTCAGTATACTCGAAAGAAAAATGGAACTTGGCTTATGGGATAACTTTTTGGTTGTTTTAATATAGTACATAATTTCTTCAATGGCATAGCCCTGCTTCTGTGAAATAGGTACTTGTTTTAGGTAGCATTGGGTATGTATTGTGTATCTGTTCAGCCCTGCATCATACCTATACTTTGGAAGATATAAAAATCAATCCAAGTTCAAGTTCTAAGCAGGAAAGTCTCATTAAATAGTTGCATGAAAACTACTACTGTTAGCCAATTCTATATAAACAAATTTATACCACAAGCATTTTTGCCTTGCCTTTCTCACAAACTATTAAAAGAACCCAAACTCCCAACTTCACTGTCTAAGAAAATGCTGACACCTTTTGGTGTGTTTTTATTAACTTTACATTTCTTAATGATTATTTCCCCCTCATCTTTCTAGCCAAAGAAGAACCTACAGAATGTAAAGTTTATATCTACTTTAAAAACCTTCTCTCCAAATACTGTAATATTTCTTATGGCAAGCAACATCTTATTACACTAGCCTGTGACCACTAAAGAAAGCACAGAAATGTCCCTGCTGAGGCACCTGAGTCTTTGAGACTACATTGAAAAAATAGAGTGATGCACGACACAAAAACTGGGAGCATCAGAGTTGTTGAATGAAAATCTCGACAAAAAGTCTTCAGAAAAAAACACTTCTGAAATCTACAAAATGCTTCATTTATGGAAGATTTTTTGCCTGGAAGATTATGGAAGATTTATGAAGACAACATTGACTAAGGACATGAACTGAAGTTATTGAAAGCATTTTAACTATTTTCTGTGACTACTGAATTGGCTTAGAGGATAATTACCTACATGTCCGGGATGTAAATCAGAAGTTTTGGAAAACTGACTGTGAGTTCAAGATCTGGATGTCATGTTCATGTAGATAAAACCTAAATAATATGAATATGCAAAGATGTAAAGGAAAAGAGGCATGGATCAAACAATGGATTTGACATGAATAATATTTGGTGTGCATTTTTCTTCCATACTCCAGCAGCTCTTACATCCTGCTTTGCTTCCTACAGCAAGCTGACGAGAAACAGACATTTTCTTTCTTCAAATGGCAGATGGAATAAGGCAATGAATACCTGCTGCCTTGACTTTCCTCTCACTGTTTGAAATGGGGCACCTCTTTATTTTCACTCTGTAGTTCATAGCATCCTGCAGAACGTGAGATTTTCTATTGATGAACTGAATGTCTACAGAAAATTATTAGGGTGTAGAGGTTGCAAACTTAGAACATTAACTATTAAGTATTAGCTCAATTACATACAGCTAACAGTGAAAAAACCCCAAACCCAAGCCTAGAAAATTGCAATAAAAAGCTCAACCAACCAACTAACAAACCAATGAAAAAAATTCCCTTACATGCTGGAAATAAACACTTAGGACCAAATCTAACAATATAAAATGACATTGCAACTTTGTAACAGAAACCATGTTCTCTTTGTGTAAGCATGGGAATCCAGAGGACTACATCTGTCTGTGCTCAAACTTAGGACTCAAACATACAAACAGAAACACTTTGAGTGTACACACAATCTAGTTTTTATCTTGTGTTTTGCCTCTTTTGGTGATCAAGTCCAGCTAAATTTCCACTCAAAGAAACTGTTTTGAGAAGGTAAGCAGGCTGATTCATATTCAGATTTTTTTCCACAAGAAAAGGCTGGGCTTGCCTGCAGGGAGGGGGCTGCTGTGTGCCATGGCAGCAGTCTCCATCCCATGTTGCCACCTCCTCCTCCTCCTCCTTCCTCCTCCTCCTGCCCACAAATGGACCACAGCCAGCTGCACTTCAGGAAGAGGAGTACCGAGCACCTCTCACTGCCAAGGAAGGCACAAGGGACAGCAAAGGCAGCAGCTTCCCCTGCCTTCTGTGAGCAACAAGAGCAGCAGGGACAGAGAGCGAGGCAGCTGCCCTGCACTGCCCCTGCTGCCCCCAGCTGCTCGCCAAGCCAGCCGGACACCTGTGCACTCAGCAGGCAGAGGGCAGAGCTGGCAGCAGGGGCCATCCTGGCAGCGCTGGACACCAAAGCACGGGACTTGGCCAAGAGGGAGAAACAGTGGGAAGACAAAAGAGGCCAAGGGTTCTCACAAGGGGAAGAAAACGGTGACCAACCGCTGTTCCCTGGGGAAGACAGCAACAACAACAGAGAGCTGCTGTAGGAGGCCTGGAAACACATAAACATCCACACTACCTGGATCAAACCCTTGTACTTGGAGAGAAGTGACTGTCTGACTATATTTTGTGTTGGTGTTGCACCCAAAGCTGTGGCCAGAACTCAGAGTGCGGCTGCACCTATCCCCAGAAGTAGTACTTAGGATCATGATTTAGTGATAGACTTGACAGTATTAGGTTAATTATTGGGTTCAATTGTCTCAGAGGTTTTTTTCAACATTAGTGATTCTGTGATTCTATACTGGTTGATTAGATGGAGAATAGGCATGTGGCATAAAATTTCAGCTGGCAGAAAAGGGACAAAATTACTGAAAATCAGGAGTCAAATGGCATATTAGAGGGTACAGAAGCAACTTAAGAACAAACTCATCAGTTCCAGACTTACATATTTTTATTATTTCTCATTCACAAAGAGGTTGGTTGCTTTCTAAATAAAATATTTTCCATTAAGTGATCGCATATATTTGTTATGAATAAAGAACCAAAGAGAAACTGCCGCATTTAAAACCAGTCTCAAACTTCAGTGACTTTCAAATCATATTCATGATTTTTTTGTGGATTCTTACAGATGAATTTGTAACTGTTTGGTGTCTCATAAATCCCTTTTATTACCCTTTATGGTATGGCTACCAATGGGAAGATGGATATTGCCTTAAGTGGAATCTGGTGAAAAGTGGAGTGACTTCTTACATTCATATCACTGCTGTTCAGTGTGAAAGTTATAGATGATTGTGAGCTCAAGGATGATAGGGGAAGCACAAGTCAAAATCAAAACAATAGCACATTTCTGCACCTGCATAATAGAGGCCAACATTCACCCTGATAGGGTGTATATAGGAAAAGAAGGGTTTCTTTTGAAATATGAACCATATGTTTTAGCCCACTACATATTCACCCTAAGGTTGTGAAGAAGCCAGAAAGAACCACTGCACTAAATCAAGCAAGGCAGAGAGGACTACAAGAAAGTTCATTCAGAAAAATAGCTAAGCAAAGCTTTAAAATTATATCTCATTTAGTACAATTTGTACAATGTAGTGTCTTTTTTCACCCTCACAACAGCAACTATCTTGTTTGTGATGATTCTTGTTCATCTGGAGGTTGCTATTTAATGCAGAGTAATCCTGTGAAGCCTGGGTATTATCTCGTTTTCTTGCTGTTAACTTGATCTACTTGAAGTCCCTTAACCCAAGAATGAACGTGTCTGCAGATGCACCAGGTATATGAATAAAAATCTGTAGGAACTGTAATGAAAGAGAGGCCATAGTGTTGCCAGGATTTCTTCAAGTTGTTCAGAAATAGAATCATTGAGATTCATTATTTGTGAATATATGATGTAACGATTAAATTAGGGATCTCCTGGGATTCTTAGTTTAGGATGTTTCCCATGGAGACATCCCAAACACCCTCAAGGCTGACTCTTGCCTATGGAACCATTCTGCATTTTATTTTCAGCAAGCAAGTGAAGAGCAAGATCCTGAAGGAGTAGAAAGTCAGCTACTGCTTTTGTACAGCTTACAATTTTGCATAGCTCTGGTCCTCTTGGAAACCTCTGCATATTGCTATGTAAGTTTCAAAAACAATGGGAGTAATTTCATGTTCTGCTTATCACCTTGTCTTCATATATGTCAGGACTTTTCTAGCTGAATATTTCAGATAGGCTTTCTTATCTTAGTTTTTCACTTATATCTACCGTTATATTACAAAACACAAAAATTATGAATTATGTGCAAGGATTAATTCAAAAAAGCACACATATATGCAGCATTATCTTTATTTTGTCTCAAGCATCAGAAACTAAGTGAAATTGAGGGGATGCCAACATTAGTCAAGCAGCCCCATATTGAAATATGCTGTGTTGGGGTGTCCTTGGGGTCTCATGCAGAAATATTAGCTTGTATCCAGCAGTGGTATAGCTATGTTATATAGCGTTCCAACTGAGCTAATCATCCCAGGAGGAATGCCATAATGATGTGACAAAAATATTTATGATTCTGGAGTTAGCTCAGGCATCTCTTCATCATGCTGCTTTGTAATATGCAGACATAACCTTCGAAGCTCATGATATGCAGGAAGTCAGATTAGATAGGTGACCTGGAGGCCAGCTTGGGCCCTCAGTTCTATTAATCTATCTACATATCAGAACAAACCATAAACATATTAGAGGAAGCAGTAAAATAGCCCCATTAAACACCACATTAAGGGAACAAATTTCCACACAAGCCCAGGGAAAAAAAAAGAAATAAAAGAAAAGGCAAGACATTTGAAGTTTTGTGTTTAGACAAGGTCAGAAAAAGAGGAAAAAGACTTCACAATAACATGTCCATTTCTTCTAAGGGTTATAGAGAGAATGAGTCAATTAAACTGGGCAAAATGCTGATGTGAGGAAAGGGAAAGAAAACCCAGAAAGCTTACAGAACAACTGCACTTTCTTAGGTTTTGTTGCTGCATGTGTTCTGTTCTGCTGTACTCCATATGATATCACCCCAATATTTGAACACCTTCCAATAATGCATTAAGCAATGTAAGTAACATCTGCCACATGTTCATTCTCACATCTTCTCCTCAGTGGCAGATGCAGAAGAAATGCTGGGTCTAGGGTACATTTCAGTAATAGACTCAATGTTGCTGCATGTTTATGGTATAGGCAAAAAATAAATGCTGAAGAAATTACTTTAGAGCAGAAGGTTCTAGGAACTAGGTTTAGAGCTAGTTCTTTATTCCTGGGTAAAGCATTGTAAGTAATTGGATCAGCTCCTGAAAATGCTTGGTGCTTCACAGACAGTCATTAGGCTTTTTTAGAAAGTGCTTTTGCCTCAGGAGCAGGAATTTACAAAAGGAAGGCTAGAACTTTAGGTGATAATGCTAATATACTGGTTTGGGGTTATTGAACTCTTTCAAACTTGATGAGTTGCTATCTTTACTGTAGGGAATTGGATGCAGGTTTGAGTCGTTTACAGTAGCCAGTATTACTAAAAGGACAATCTGAAATGTTTCATACCACTTAGTGTTTCCTAGGCACTTAATGCTTCAAGTTGAACTGAAAGGTGATGAGAGTTTGAATAATTTAGGCTAAATCATCATCTGCCAGTATGTGACAGAATTTGGACAGTGGCACTCCAGAAAGCACAGACTGGGAATAATACATTGTGTAAGAGTTTTTCATCAATAAGGAATATAGGAGTAGTCTCAAACCCTGTGTTGAATTGACCAGTTTTGGGTAAAAATACCTTCGACCAAAACAGAATTTAAATTTTACCAAGTTTTTTCTTTGCCAGAGCATTGCCAAAGATCAGCAGATCATCTAAGTCACTATGCTACCAAGGATCAGTCATGATTAACATTCTTCTCCCTGTTTAATATACTTTTCTGCTATTGAAATCACTATTTTTACTTTGTTTTTAGAATAATTTTGTGCAAGCAGGCAAGCATATGCATGCAGTCATAATATGTTTGCTTTCAGAACTCACTATATTTTTCTCTGAACTTTTTTTTTTTTTAGGTGCAGACAGAAGTACCTGTGCTAATAATACTTTCTGCTTGACTTGGATAAGCAGCTCTTTGAAGCCACCTAAGCAGGCAGTCAGGCAGTCTTCAAGAACCTGTATGAAACTGTATGCTTCCCTAAAATTAAGAATAGAACAATTACCAGTACTGTTTTTCACTGGCTCTTCAAAAATAATTTTGTTTGCTTGTTTGTTTGTTTGTTTTGTTGTTTTTCTGTTTTTTGTTGTTATTCCAGTTTTTCTTCCTAATTTATGAAAATCTCACCTTTAGGGTCTCCTTTTTCCTGCTATTTAGGTGATCTGTAGAGGATTCTGGTGTGGGAAAAGTAGTGCTCCCAGACTTTCCATAACTAGACCACAGGAAAATAAGACCACTAAAAAACTTAAACTGGGCCATTAATGGGGAAAAAAACCCAACAAAACACCAAAAAACCAGAGCAAAACAAAACAGCCAATCAACAGACCCAAACAAAATAATTTATGTCAGTATAGCAGAGGAGATTGCATTATGCAACACAGATTTGCATAGTTATAGCAGGATCAGAGATGGGTGAAAGCACTTTTCTACACAGCATGGGGGACTCCTGATCCTTACTGACAGAAAGTCTCCTGCAAGGAAATTAGCCTAGTCACTTTTTCTGGAATGCTAATATCTGGTCTCTGCACACACGATGAAGATCACTTGCTAAAGGAGAAAAGGTTCCCAGATGTTACACTGGAGACAGGCTGTTCAAAAGACTCATCTATGTGTAGCACAAGTAAACAGAGTAGAGAAGGCTAACTGGTCAGCTTCAGGGATGTTTCCACAGTCAAATGGTGAACCTTTGAATATTCTTCACATTTAGGTATGATCCTAGCTCATAATATTTTGGGAAAAAAAGAAGCATATGAGAAATAACAGCATTGCTTTTCTTGATAACCAAAAGAAATTAAATAAAAGCTGACATCTCAGATTTATTTCATACTGGGGAGGTTTTTTTACAACTATGGAGGTTTTTTTACAACTGTATTTATCTTTTCTCTTTGTATTTCCTTTCATCATGATGTTCTACTACTTGCAGAGCATTTATGTTTCTTTCCCAAGGGCTAATGAACATGGAAATTTAGCATTATGAGCTGAAATCCAGGTGAAAACACTTAAGTAAGTCATCACACTTTCAAAAATGTCAGGTTTAATAGAAGATGCTGCCATCTCAGCCCTTTGGAAAAGTAGGTTTAATATACAGCTGCTTTACTGTAGACTCAGAAGCCCAAATTTAGATACTCAGCTCTCAATAGCTTCACTAATTTTCCTTTCATGTTTTTGTTTTTATAAGTTTATTGTAGTATGTCTCTTGGTTTTCCAGTTCTTTTGAAAGTATTGGAAAAAATATGATATGAGTCCAATACTAATTGTTTTCATCTTGGAATATTACTCATCTTTTCAAAGAAAAGCATCATTTCTAGGCAACATTGTGTTCCTTATTTGCACAGTTGTGTGTTGGCTGCATCTCACTCCCATATATACATGCCAAAGATGAGTAGCTGTATGCATCCAAATGTATTATTTGTTTATAGTATGCATGCAAATTGTAAAAAATAAATGTACTGAATGAAAGTATTTAAGTCCTTTTATTCTAATCTTGTATTTTCCTAAAAACATGCATATTCCTTCATCAGTATTCTTCTGGCCAAGTTTTGAGAGTTCACAGCTAAGTAGATGAGTAGAAGAATGTTCTAGGGTCTTTGATTTGCTGTCTGTGAATTTTTACAAGTGAAAACTCAATTTTTATCTTCTTTCTATCTTTTCTCTACTTTGGTGGAAGAATTTCAGATACTTCCAATGAAGTAAAATCGAAGTTTTATATGCATTGCAAGAAAGCATAACTGCTTGATTTGGTATTTTGGTTTCTATGTGATTTTGTTAAACAGAGAAAATTCACATTTTTGTCTTCTATGAGGAGCTGAATTATTTGTTACTCATTTATTTAGGTCAGCCTTTTTAAAGAAGAGAAAGATATCCAAGATGAGAATCAGAACATATTATGTCTGTGTACCAAATAAAGCTGTTGATCTCCTTACTCCACTCTTCTGAGAAGAATCCATAGCTGGAAATGAAAGAGCAGAAGGAAAACAAAGGCCAAGAATAGCAGACCTCCCACTGGGATCATAGTCTTTGTCTCGTTCTTTCCATTACAATGACTTGGAATGGTAACAGAGCCGATGATGTATCATTACATGTGACTGGAGAGTCCCTGGATGGATGGTCAAAGACAGTTTTACTATTAGAAATAATAATTCATGTTGTAGATTAATAATATAGTGCTACTAAAATGTCATTAAAATTTTAATTATTATTTCCAACTGAACAATTTCTTCTTTATACAAACACTATTGATGAAAATAAAATTTCAATTTTGAAACTGTATTTTCTAAATTGCCTGTCCAGTGTACTATTTTAAAAGGCAGCTTTAGGGCCATATAATGACTAATAAGAACAACCTGCCATGTAGGAACTGGCAACAAGAGTAATTTTCTTAGATGAATTGTGATCCACTGTCTAGTGGTAGTCACTGGAAGTGATGTTTCTGCATATATTGAGTATTCTGAAGGATGTTTGTATATGTAACCTGGTCAGATGTACACTAAAACACAGACCTTCTGTCTTGAAAGAAAACCAATCAGTTATTAAGATTTCACATATATAACTTCAAAAATTACTATTTTGCCGACTCTGAATAATAACAAAATACTATTTAATTTCTAACAGTATAGTGAAAAAGCCAATACATAAAAATTAAAAACAGCTTTCCAAGTCTTTTCCAGAGTCACCGTATGAAAAAGTAACCCCTGGTAGGGAGCAGGGCCTGTTATGTTGGCAGGTGCTCCAGACTCTACAAGAACATGCACTGCTTCCCCCCACTGCTTCCAAAAGAAATCGTGGGTGCCTTAAGTCAAGAACCAATTTTCTTTCCGTATCAATCCAAATGGACAATTGAGCACTTGTGGGGTCCTCAAGCTGGCATGACCCAAAGTTATAATGCTGTTGGCCAGCTAGTTTCCTCTGGGATAAAAAGACTTTGCTTTACATTAGACATGTCAGTCTGCTCATTTCTTGTTGTCCTCTTATGTAAGGCCCTTATGCTAAGGCATGCTGTTCAAAACCATGTTTTGAACTTTCCTGCTCAAGGAATTCTGTCATTTCTTCCCAAACTATCTTTAGAAAACACTGTAAAGTCTGCTTATACTACACACCAAATGTTGCTTTATAGGTGATTTATACATTTAATGATCTGCGAAGTGATTTTTAAAGATTAGTTATAATCATATTCCTGGTCTGCATAACACTCCTAGTGTGCTTTGTATTAAAAAAGAGATGACTCGGTCATCATGAAGTCTGATATTTTAACTTTTGCGCTGTCCCCTAACTTTGTCCCACAAGTGTGAAGTTGCATTATTATGCGCCTTTTTCTTCTGTGTTTATCCTTTTCTATTTAAATACATGGAGTCTGAACTTAAAACTGAAAAGTAAAAACTTTTCTACAGAGTAGGCCTGCTACACGAGAAAATGCTCTAATTAAGGGCAAGGTGTCACTTCTTCTTATCCCATGAATGTGAGGTCTGTAGGTAAGCAAGTTAATATTTCAGCTGGAAAAAGTGACTGCCACGTGGCAATCTAGAGGGTAACACAAAATCTGGACCCAGTTTCCACATAGACTTAACAAGAGAATTAGTAAGACATTCCCTATGAATGTTTCCAACTGCTTTTAGCCAAGTCCCACTGATGTTGCCATTTTTTCATCTATGCCACTGGGTAATTACCTCCTAATTTCTGCTGCTGACTCCTCTCTCCAGCTGCAGCACAGCTCATTAGCTCAGGCTCTGTTACACTACCTCTCTGTCTGACTGTCAGTGCCATAGATTATAAATCATTTGAGGTCATGACTGGTACTTTTGTATGTTTTCTATCAGGCAAACCAAACGTGACCACCAAACATTCGTATTAGATCATATTAATTACATTCATAAGCCTTTAAACGAATTATTTATTGTGGTATTTAATCTGGATATATATTAAAAGGAAAGTTTGAGTAATTACGTCCTTTATTTGACAGACACACTACATAAAGAAAGTATATTTTAGGTCTTGTACATACAGGAGTCAGAAAAGTGTAAGTGTCACTGACGACTTACTACACAGCTTCTATGAAAGATGGAATCCAGAAACTAAATCTGCTTTTGGAAATTGACAAAGTGACCCACAAAAAAGGGTCAAACCAGTTCAGTCCCAGAGCAAGGAGCAGATCCTAGTAATTTTCCCAATAATCAGACTTTCCATAGCAAATTTGACAAACAAATGTACCTAGTATTAAATGCCAACATGGAAACTTCAATTAGGTGCAGCTAATGGGAAACTATTTTGCAGGCCTTTTGGCAAGATTTGAGTAAAGGGTCGGGATGCTTCTTTGCAGAAGTAGGATTGTCAAAATTAGTGACTTTTCTGTATGACTTTTACATGCTTTCAAAAGAGTCATGAAAATGCAAAGAAATCCTGCAGCAGGGAAACAAGAAGCTTTAAAAAAGTCAGGTGAATTCAGCTTAAATCTTCCTTTCAACTGTTTTGACCATTAAAACACTCTCTGTCTGCAAAATGTGAAGCTGCTTGAGATGCAAAACATTCACAGCATCAGCAACAGAATAAGACAGGTGAGATATATTCTTCTAAACTGGCATTGTCCTGCATAATTATATTTTAAAGATCCATTAATATGAATTCTAGGGTATAATAGAAAATATTTTTTTTGTCAGAGGATACTGGAATATTTCAAAAGCAAAGGAAAAACATCTTGACAGACTAGATCAAAATGCCATGCTTTGCCTTCCTTAAACTGCCTTTTATAAGACGGATTGATGTGTTACAACCATTTGAGAATACATACTAGTCCACATGATAGAAACAAAACATCTGATTGAATCTGGTTTGACTTAAACACAGGAGGGAAGTGTTTATTTCCCTTGTCAGTAGGCTGACAGAATTAGACAAATATTGGCATATGGATTATTTTAAATGAACTTCATTAATACAAAAATCTATTGAGAAAATTACAAATAGCAGAATGGAGTTCAAGAGGGTGACCTTTGTATTGGTTCAATCTTCTTCTCTGCCCATACCCTCAAGCAACCATGACTTATGTGATGGTGTGTTTTCCTTAAAGCTTGCTGATTAAAATTAAGCTAGTCACTCTTTCCAGTGGCTCTTTTCAGACTGCACTATCACTGCTGTTTTTGTTTGCATTGTAGTGTTGATCTGATTAAAAGTCACAAGGCTCAGAATTATTTGTCCAGCATTTTCCTGTGTCTGAAAAATTATACAACTAAAAATCAGTGCTTTTAGCCTACAGCCCTACTGATACACACAGGGGTAGTCTATGGAGGAAAGATTTAATTTTAATAATGGAGCTGTCAGTTTCAGCCAGGACCTTCATAAATAACAGAAATGACAAATGCATGCCACTGACAGGTTACTTCTTGATCACTTCTTCTTGTCTACCAAATAATCTCACACCACAAATAATAATTGTGGAATACTGTTTCCACAACTGTTGCATGTCTAATGTACAGACATCGCTGTATTTCCTACTAATTAAAATTATTTGTTTTGCTATTATTTTTCAATATAATTTATAGTAAAGGCCATGTTTTAGAAAAACAGTTTACCCTAAAAACCCCCACTCCCTACATGATGCCTGTAAATGTCAACATGATTGTCAGTATTGTGTAACAGATGAGTAATTGCCATAGAAATCATGGTTATGGAACATCAAATTCAGGGCAGATGATGTTCTTGTAGCACAAGATCATTTAGAAATGATAACTTAAACTTGAAAACTCATGTACAATCTATTTACCAACTTATTATTGTGCAATACTTTTTGTGCATCCACTAATTTTATCCCAAGATCTGTCCCATTATGGGGAATAAGACAATTTAATTTGCTATCTCATGACAGTGCCAAAGCTCTGATTGGTTCTAAATGTAAAAATACAGATAATGAAAGAGATTTCTTATATCACAAACCATGCTGATGATGCCAAGACACTGACTTAAAATTAAAGTGAAATGAAAGCAATAAAATGGTAGAAAATCTTGTAAAACAAAGGGAGATATTACACTTTCATCTTTCCAAGCATTAATTTTTTGATAATACATATTGTACTCACTGATGTAGAAATTTACATCCCTCCATCTGTGTGTACAAGAAAGATGAGTCTTCTTTTCCTAGCAGAAGCAAATGGAAAAGAATGGGATAGCTACCCATTTCTTTTCAGTTGATTATTGGACAGTAACTTGTGCAGGTCATGAACACATGTTGAAACATGCATCAATTTGTCACAGAATATACTTCATTTAAATACAATCTTACTAAAGAAGGAACAAAGAAAGTTGATTTTCTGGATAAAAAGATCAGTTAAGGCCTAAATATCATTTTTGCATTTGAAAATCATGCTAGCTGAAATGTTTCCTCTAGTCAAACATATGCAGCAAATCCTATTTTGAGGGGCAGAGTTCTATTTAAAGCACATCCAAAGCAAAAGAGTACCTAACATATGAGACAGATTTGAGTAATCACAGAGTCTCCCTTTGCTTCTGGGATAGGAGAATGAATTTCTATGCAAAAATATTTCTACAATGTCCCGAATTCCCACCACATATTAAAAAGTTCACACATACACATTTTATTGGACCCACTTTTGTTGAACACCCTTTGCAAATAGAAAATGGGCTCAGATTGTCTTTATATCAGGTTTATTCCCCCTGCTTTTCCCTGAATATAATCAAAGACTTTATCTGTGAGATCAGGGTGTAATGGGGGAGAAATAGAAGTTGCTGCAAATAACATGGCTGCTAAAAGAAACAATTTAAGCTGTTGTCTTGAAGCTAACCCACCAAAAATGGCAAAAGGGTAGGAGGGTGAAAGGGCAACACAAACATAATCTAACCCTCAAGTTCTGATTTTGTGATTATGTTCTACATGCTTACATATTTACATAGCTGATGTAGTGAGGTGTGTTAGTACATAATGGCTAGGATACCATTTTTTCCCAATATTTCAGAAACCTGTGCTAAAGAATATCAGCATCATAGGGGTTGATAGATAGTTGGAAGGGGAAGACAAGTGGTTGATGGGGAAAAAAGGCATGTACAAGAATAGGGAAAAGATCTACCCACTTTATACAGCTCTAAAGAATCTTCAGCCTTCTTTACTGGCAATCTACTGGTCTACTTGCTGATTGAAGTAAAATATAATTTAGAAAAACTTAATTTTTTTATCCTGCTAGATGTGCAACCCAAAATTTCTACGTAAATATTATTTATGGAAGTCTCCTTAAGCAAGAAGTGTGACTCTTTTTCCAAAAAAAAAAAAAAAAAAAAGAGCTAAA
>VZTX01014856.1:56591-69623 GCA_013400915.1 Pardalotus punctatus
AAAGGGGAAAAAGAGACTTAAAGAATGTCTGTGGGAGAGAGAAACAGTGTTGATCCTATGAGCCAAATGCAGATCTCTATCTCCGGCACAACTAAGGAACACTATGAAAACAACTCAGAAAGCCCTCCTCCATTAACAGGGTGTAGAGAAAAAGATTGGCTAAAGTGTGAGGAAGAGTCAACTTAGGGGATGGATTAAATGGAAGTCTTCTGTGGCATCTGAGTTAATTAACTGTAAAATTTACTGTAGAACACTTTAGATGCTTACTTTCTGGCATCAGGGTTGTATTTAGAGGCTAGGGAATAATATCAGTGGCTGTTAGAGTTACAGAAAGATTTTGGTTCAAACATAGAATAAGGCCAGAGTAATTGGCAACAGATTGACTGAAATAGTCAATAAATATTGTTTCATCTAACTTTTCATATTGCAACAAAGAAAGAGTTTTTCCCTACAGAAATGCCATTGTAGCTTTCATAGTCATATAAAATAAGCTTTTATTACTCATCTAATTTAAGAGACATAAAAAAAAGCACAAATGTAATCATCCTCTTATATGCTGTATCACATAATTATGCTTTGCTTCCATGTTATTACATATGGAAACTATCAATTCAATAGAAAAGTGTTTCCCTGAAAAATTTAATGTAAGCATCTCAATGCTTTAATATTGCTTATGTGTTCATAATTCTATACAAGACCTCTTATTTTCAAGATAAAACTTACCAGGTTATCTGAAGATATTGTATTCCACCTTGTGAAGGAGTTTGTTTTCCATGTGTATCATACCACGTGTATCATACCACGTGTATCAAAGCTTGCAATATGACTTTTAATTTATTTTACTTTCCTTTATGTTTGATGCTAATGACCTCTGGATTTTTTTTATATGCACAGAATTTTTAACTATCCCATTAAGTCATGATGAAGTTTACAATAGCTGAGACATCTGGCCTGGATGTGATATATGTGAAAGATAGTCACCTCACAAATCAGCAGTGTGTGGTGCTTCAGAGAGATTAGTCAGGAGGGTAACTTTAAAGCTTCCTTGGATAAAGAGATCAGACACTTATCCCAGACATAAAATGGTCTGTCTCTTCTGGAGAATATATTGAAAGGTAACTATGAAGGAGAAATGGGTGGCCCAGGAGGTATGATAGCAGACTGTGGAGCTATTAATCTCCAAGCCATTTTTTGGGAACTACAAATGGCCTGTAAGATTTTGTGTAAAGCCAATGAAATAATAATTGTTAAATACACTGTTGAGTCCTATTGCATTTGCGGAGGCTCTACCATAGCTGTTAACCTTAGAAGCCAGGAATAACATACATTAGAAATTACAAAGTGCAGCGTCCAGCACTTGTAAATCATTGTGGTTAGATCCTGGTGGGATTTTGTAGTCCTGTTTTCTCTGATAATTTTTAATAAAATTGAGCATAATAAAAAAGGGAAGAAGTCTTCATGCATGGCATTTTGTACATCAACTCCTCATTTAGTAGAACCAAGATTGGCTTCATGGGGTAGAGAAAGCAACACAGTAGCAAGAGTCAAAAATACAAGGAGAGGTGCAGGTGTTCTGATTTATTTAGAAAGCGTGGGGACCCACCTCAGCCTGGAGGGTTTAAATGGTTAAATTACCAGAAGAGTGCAGCAGTCACGGAGCCAGGAAGTAGTTTAGATAAGCAACGGCTACTAAAGCTACAGGAATTGCAGAGGAAGGAGACATTTTCTCTGACAGTGCTTTGGAGTGGGGGAGCTGCTGCTGGGTAGTTGATGTATTTCACTCTACACAGACCAAACCAGGTTTAAATGGAAAACCAACTCCAGAACTAAGGAAAGATCAGAGTTCAGAACTGATCTCTCCTCATAGTTCTCTTTTTTTTTACATTAAATGAACCTTGCATTTGTGTGTGTTTTTTGGTGCTAGCTCCCTTAAATAGCTGGAGACAGGGCTGTTCTCATGATGCCCTTGTAGCTCTGCACTTAAGGCATTTCTCCAAGACGTGGGTTTGAATGCACTCAAGCTACAGCCAGGTAGTCCCAAGCCTCCTGTCTTGCAGATTAGTGTGCTGAACAGCATTTTAGATAATTATCTAAAAGTAATAGCCGATATAAGCCCTTTTAAAACGAATTATTCTTGCTCATATAAGTACCTAGATTAGGTAGCAACTTGGCAATAATGGAGGTATCTAACACGTCACTACATTTTATAGATTTAGGCTTGACAGAGACTTGGGAGCTGCATCCTACAGACATACCCCTACACTCAGTGTTTCTCGATGCCTGACTTTAAATGACTTCATACTCTGTGTGAGGTTTTTGAGCAACATTTTTCAACGGTGTCTACGTTGACATACTGTGTTTATACGGTGCCATCTATTTTCTTATCTTCTGTAAAGTGGGCTGGTGTCTGATATTTGAGAACACGTTCTTAGTTTTGGAAAAGCACAGGGCACTGAGGTGCTGGACCATGCGCTGGGAGTTATGCAATCTGCAGGATTTTGTAAGGTAGAGACACATCACCTTATTCTTAAAGAATCGTTGGATAACACACAATTTCAAGAATACAGACATTCTAAATGTTAAAGCTATACTTGCACAATTCCCAAAGCAGGTGATATTTATAGAGCATTGCTTTCACTGTGTCTGTGCTATGAGTAGCCTTGTAAAACAGGACCAGTCATTCTAGTGCATTTTATAAGCAAATTTTATATGGATCTTACTTTATTGCCAGATTTAATTAATTTTTTAAAGGAATATATAGCAAATGGGTTAGATATTTAATTAACTGGAGAGAACATAGGTATGGGAATAATGAAATAACTGTAAAGACAGGGGGGAAAGGGATTGAGGCGGAACAAACATGCTTTCTCCATAATTTTTCTATTGTTTTGATGAAACTGAAACTGATCCACACGGCAAATGTCACTGCAGCCATTTTGGACCTTTTTACGTCTTCTTTGTCTCTCTATAAAACTGGAGGCAGAGATCTTCAGGGAACGGAATTATCACACACTTGGTGGTTTTGCCTCAATCTCCAACTATTTTGGAAATGAACACATGTTTATATCAGAAATAACTGAAGAGTCTCTAGTAACTCATCCTGGTATTTATTAATTAGCTATTTACTCCAAAGGCCATTTATCTTCTTATTAAAATGAAATCAACTGTTGCTGTTGGCAGCTCAATGTGGAATAATGCAGTTTTAAGATAAATGAAAGGCCTTCAGTGTATGAAAAATGTGGTTAGAAAAAGCAAAACAGGAGCCTCAAGACCCTTTCCTTGGCAAAAGTGTCACAGTAGTTTAAGGTCACCTTGTGTAGCTGTATAACAGTATCATTTATTATGCCCCTTCTAATCCTACCAACTTTTTGTAATGAGACAATCTGAGTGATTTTAATTGATGATACATTTCTACAAGTTGGGGGGTATGTTTATGTTCTATGAGCCATCAAACAAGGTTGTTTGAGATGGATGTGCTTAATGATATTCTGTTTTAGGGACTCAGTCTCTGAGCTAGTCCAGTGTGGCTTTGATTTTGTCACAGAAGGATTGAGACTAGAAGTGGGCATTTTGGGTTTACTGTGTAAGTGGAGCTGACTGCCAGCACGTTTGTATTTGAAGACTGCCCAAAACAGATTCCAGCTGATATGGAAAGCAAAAGTAATTATGGAGAGTTTAATGTGAAGAGGCCAATTTTACTGATTCTGGCTTTGGAGGTTTTTACTTGATTACTTGAACATAATAATAAAGGATCATCCAGCTCTTAGTTATTGTCAGTTCTCAAGGAAAATAGATGCAATCAACTGTGGCTTTTAACTGCACACACTAGTCCTCAAAAGAGCACATAAAAATTACAGGGAATGAAAAATATATTACAGGAGATAAAGAGCAAATGGAGGGAACACTGAAAGTTTTCAGAGGCCAGATAGCATGACCTGAAATGAAGAACTCTGTCCAGATGCTGTCTCTTTTAAGAAATCAGTTTTCCTTTCTGATTCTGCTAGCTTCTTTGCATTTATTTTGTGGGTTATGACTCAAAAAATGTGTCTGGAATTATCCATTCTGTTGTATCACTTTGCTCCCTTTGGGGAAAAAAAAAAAAAAAGAATCAAGATGTCATTATTTTTCTGCTACTAACGACATTATTTCTAGCTGGCCTGTTATTACCGTAGTCTTCGGCCAGGCTGCATTCTTTCAGGCTGCAAACACTCAGTTTATATGAGTTATACAAGCTGAGCTTATGCAAGCAGTGTTGATTAAAGATTTTCCCTGGCCTAAAGGGTTGCTTAAAGGGTATGGTAAATATTTGGCATTACAATACCAAGCCTGAGATCCTGAGTAATTTATGACAAAACACCTGCACAAAAGATCTGAAAGAAACTGAGCATGCTGAATTATTACATGAGTTACTAAACTCAAATAGCTTCATATGGCCACACAAGAAAGCTGGGAGGCTAAAACTATAATTACTTTCAGTCATTGTGAGGCATGAAAAATAGGCCTGTTGTGCGCTTTGGGGTTTTATTTTTAACAAAAAATCAGAAGTCTGTCTGATAGAGGACACTGTTTTGATACTCTATTCCTAAATTTCTCCAAGTGAAATGACTGTACATAAAATTTTGATTAAAATAGTTGTATCAAATGAACATAATGAAGTACACATTCATACCCTTCTATAGGAACGGAGAACCGTACTATTGTTCCCCCTCCCTCACTCATCCTTTCCACTGACTTACAACCAAGGACCCACCTGCCAGACAAAACTCAGTGAGCAAAACTGTAAGGCATTCAATAGCTGCTGCCAGGATTGTTGCTCTGGACACTGGAAAGAAAGACCTGTGGTGTGGAAAGTAGAGAAAATGCAATATTGTCAAAGATGCGCTGATTTGTGAACTCAAAGTTCACATGTTGAACATGTTCATCATTTTGAATCCATCAGCCATTGAACTGGTGTTCAATGTTCTTTTCCTCCGTAAACAAAAGTTTCCAAGTCTTAATTTAAGCTGCTTATGGCTTTCATAGAATTACTTAATGCTTAAATGTCTGAAGCTTAGTAATGATGTCATGTTCTTTTCACCTTTTTGACCAAGTTCTGTGTTTGCACAGTATCAAACCAGAAGAAAGAGAAAGATTAGCATAAGACACAGAAAGGCTGCAACCCTCAATATCTGAATCAGAAACATCTATTGGTAGACCTCTGCACTACATAAGTCCATGGAGACCAAAAACTCAGTTTGATGGAAACAGACAAACCTCGTTGAGTCATCTGCAAGAGATTCCTGAGAAGAGTAGCTATGCAGTTGCCTGTGTAATGTGAGGTAAATCTGATGCAAAGAAAGGAGAGATGTGGAGTAATAATCAGTTAAATAAGTGACTATCTCATATTTTTTCCAGAATTCTGCTTCAGGTAGTCATTTGCTCACAGCATTCTGTGTTACTCATTCCCGATTGCCATTATGAGTTAGGTCTGCTTGTGTAACTAAAATAAGGGATTCCTTTTCTCTGGCCTGGAACAACAATGTCACTGCACAAATGCTGTCACATGAAAGAGCGATTTCCTCAAATCACTTAAGTTTGATCAGACTGTGAATGCCCAAAGACAGAGAGGACTCTGGTACCTGACCAGCCTGTCTGTATCCTGTTCTGGGGAGCCCACTGAACAGCCCAATGTATCAGAGAGTGGTTCAACTAACCTGTTCAGGGGCATGCATTGACAGCACATTAGAGTCAAATCCTTTAAAACAATTTAGAAACAGAAATCCCCTCTGGATATCCTCAGTCTTAGTTGGCATATTATCAGTTTTGTCAAGTACATTACTGACTGTCTGGCTGCTACAGCCCTTGAAGGACTCACACTAAACAGTTTACAGAATAACACATTTTATTAACAAACACAGTGATAATAGTAAACTGCAATAGATTAAGTTGAGATTGATGTTGATTGTACACTGACCAGAAAAAAAATGGAAGCAATATAGAGTGAAGTTCTAATGCCCAATGAAAGCCAGCTCAAGATAATTATTTTGCATGCATAGAATAATGTTCTTACCCAATAAATGTCCCTGTGGAGGAAGAAGACAGGTACAGCTTGCCAGCAATGCCAGAAGTTACAACAGATTCATCTCTGACCTCCCTTCCCATTTAAGCTATATTTATATTATTTTCTTCGAGGGAGGGGGAAGGTAAAGTTCCAGTTGATATAATTTCATGTTTAGGTGGATTTTGAGTGACTTTAGTCATTAGTATTTGTAGAAGCATGAAAATTAATATGTATTTTCAAATTAATGAAGCAAAGTTCAACTTTCATTCACCACCTGGCACATTCCTTTGGCTTTGTTCCCATTGGGTACATTGTTTTCAACACAGCATGATCACAGCCTCATTGTGTTGCTCCATTCTCTGTGTCATATGTGCATTGATTTCAACAGAGCATGACCACAGCACCTCTGCCACTCCATCCTTTGTTTCATGTCTCCCTTAGAGCAGTACACCAAGCTCCCTCAGTGTTCCTGCTTCAAAGGTGTGCAGACAGTTTGTCCCTAGTGAACTGTAGCCAACATATACACTTCTTCTTGCTGAACTTTGCTTTTCAGTATTTTCCAAAGAGTTGCAACACTTTAATTTTCATCATCCCTTCTCATTGTTTCAGCAAATGTGGATTAGTAGGCTGTGGAAGATTGGCAGTACACATGAAGAACTCTGTGGCTGTTGGGCACACATATAAAATGATGTACTGAAAATGGATGATAGAAGGTAAGAAATCAGTGGTGCACCTGACACATAAGAAGTTGCTCTGAGAAAGGAGTAACTCACCTAAACTTTTGTTTTGGATCTATGAAGAAAAGGCAGGAACAGATGTTCAAAATACTCTAGCCCTTTGAAGTGGAGGAACTGGGATTTTCTATACAAAAAGTAAAAAAGGCCATTACTGTCTGTTGGTAGTAGAGACAGTATTTTTGTGCAGGTGGACCCCAAATGAGAAGGGCAATGTTTGATGGACTGGCTCCAAAATCCAAAGAGTGTAGTTAAATCTGTATGTATACAGAGCATATGCATGCACACATAAGTACATTCATACAAATGTGTTTCCACCTGTGCTTCAAAGTCTGAGTGATGCTTTACTGAAGGCAACTCATGCTTTGCTTATGTTGGTCTGTATTTGAAGACATTCTATGTGTGCAAACAATGCACTGGACATTTTGTATGAATCTATGGATGAATGTAGATTAGAGGAACGACTTCCAGGTTTCTGAATCTGAACATAATATGGCCTGTTATCAGTAGATCTGACCCAGCAACACTGAAGGAAAACCAGATCTCTATATGATAAGCCTGTGATTATTACATGGAAACATTCCTTCCTTTGCTGTTAAACAGCCTTGGGAAGCAGAATATCGGTAGGTGATTCCTCTCTCCAGGAGCCAACAGATCACTCTCTTTTGCCCACTCACTGATAGCACTGGATCCCACTATTCATTAAATTATTAATGCCAGGGAGAGATATCATCAGACATTGTCCAAATTCTGCCAGCACCCCCAAAATCTGATTAGGTGAGAAAAAGACAAATCAGCAAGCAATCCATGCTTAGCACTACAGAGGAAGGCAAAAAGTCTTGCCTGGCAATTAATTCCTTCACAGTTGCAAAATCAGAAATCTAACCTTGAATACGTGAGCAGATGTTGAACAGGTGTCCCAGGTAAAGAATTCCTTGAATTGCCTGAGACTGGTTATCAACTAAGTGCTGAAGAAGACAGACAAAAACTTATTATAATGTAATCACTTTTAAAAAACACTAGAGAAAATATGCTACTCCAATCTTACCAGCTAATGAACTGATACCTTAAAGTTTCCATGCTTCTTCATGAAACAAGGGTTAAAGTGTGGGGTTTAGTCAATCTAAGCCCAAATATGACAGTGCAGACCAACTGCTTACACTCCTGAGCTAAAAATCTTCTTACAAAAAAATAATATAACCATGTTTAAGAAAGATTTATATAATATTAAAAACTCCATGAACTGGTGACTTAATCCCTTTTTTTATTTCAACTTATATGATTTTTGCTGTCTTCTGTTTTCTGGTTAAATTACAATCTTACTCAGTATCCTACTGATCTGACTGTGATTTTTTTTAACCAGAATGAGCAACCCAACCTTTTGGAAACAGATGTTCAAGGAGCTATACACACAATTCAGATAATCCCTTAACTGTACCTTTAATGATCTAGATATACTGAATATCATATCACTATAACTGTTTTCTAGTTCCTTTAGCATTCATTTTTATGTTGTTATTTTGTTCCCTCACATCTTTACCATTTCTATATTTAAATTTGAGTGCCAGGTCTAGAAATGACATTAATGTAATTAATTTTGATTGTATCAATATTGTGACAAGAATTCCTGTTTCTATTCCAGATTTTTCTCTTTCAGTAAGCAAATATCAATGGAATGACACTCTCGTCTATGACAGTATAAGACCTGTCCAAACCAGTTGTTTTTACACCAGATTCTCATTCTTTGTAGATACAAATTGTGGACTTCAAGTATGTTGTATTGCTTTGGTATACAGCTAGAAACAGCCCAAAAATCTGTTTCATTTGAAATCAGTTTTCCAAATAATTATATATCAGATTCACTCAGTTCCTCTGCCCAGAAATTGAAATATTACAAACCACTCTGCAATTCTGAAAATTTTGGCCAATGAAAATTTTTGCCTTTCATCTCAGGTTTTGCACCAGAATACCTAGGTTAGATTAAAAAAAGGTTAGACATAAAACCTTTCAGAATATCTTAAAGAAGAACAGAAACCAGACCAAAAGTTCAGCAGGGCCATTTTTTTTCCTATTAGATTATGTCTTTGACCTAATTTTGAGTCGGAATCCCACCAAATGGGACAACCCCTCATCTGCCAGCAGTTCATCTCTGGTGTATCACCTTTCCTAATACCTGCTCACGTAAGAATGTTCTTAAATGTGCAAGGAGGGAGAAAAACAAAAAACCCTAGTTTTTCTCTCTCATAAATCTCAAATTCAAATCATAATTTTTTCCATCCATTTCAAACTTCATTCTACAGTCTTTGGAGAAGGAGTTGCTCATTTTAATGTAGGGAAATAGGTTCTAATTGAACTTGACTTTTTAGTTTTACAACCTTACTCGTTTGTTGCTAATATCTCTTTGGACCACCCAACATAACTCAGCTATCTTTCCTTGGCGTTTATGCACTCAAAATCCTTGCAAATGTTGTCCCTATTAGTAATTGCCTGGCCCAGCTACAACTGGCATAGTGAGGTTTTTGGAGTATATTTTTAATTTGCAGTCAGTTCCTTCTGAGTCTTGGACATGAGACCAAAGACAGGATATCATACACTAAATCAGTGTAATAATTAGCTTGATATATGCTTCTTAATTAGTATAATTGTAATTGGCAAAAAACTTATATGTTTTCATGACACAGGGGTTTATGATACATAAATTATGGTGATGCTATCCCATTAGTTGGAGTCCCAAAGCCATCTCTGTGGAGGACATATATAGCAGAGCTATAATTCTCCCAATGGTCTAGCTCTATGGTGGAGTTCTAGGATCTCAGTAACTTGCAAGAGTCTGGGTGGCCCAAAATCACCATTTGGGTGGCCCATGGAGCAGAATTTCTCTGTTCTGAGTAGTCATGGTGTGTTTAGACTGACAATGTAAATGAACACAGAAGGCTATCACCCCCTAGGTGGGCGCAAGGCACAGAAGATTGGGATAGCATGCAACTGAAGGCGCATTGCTCCTCCAGGATTTAAAAACTTCCAATTTAGTACATTGTCTACTTCTAATCCTGAACGCAGATGGCGTCAAAAATAGTTGTGCTTAAATTAGAACTAAGACAAGATGTACAAGCTGAGTTAAGGCTCCTGCAGTCATCCTCCATTCAGGGTTGTGGACAGACAGAACTAAATGCATGTGGTTCTATTTCTGCCTCTTCCCTTTGCTAGCTGAAACCCATATGTGAATCACAGCGTGCCTGAGATGTTCTGCTAGTATGTATCATGGACTTCATTTAAATCTCTGTGTTCTTTAAGGGATGGTTCATTTAAAAGCTGAGAGAGATAAGACCCTCCTAAATGTGATCTGTTCATGTATTTCCAGATGGACTGGCAGATATGGTAAGCATTTTGATGAGCCTGAAGGCTCACACAGGCTTCTGGAAGCAAGGAAGATGATTTGCAAGTTATCAGTGCAATTTGGATCAGACCCTTCATGAAAGACAAACGTGCTGTGTTGGTTCCTGGTGGTAGTAAAGAACATAGATGTGTTTCTGGAAGGATGAAGAAATGAGAAATCAAAACTGGTGTTTTTTGCAGAATGGAGATAAGACAACAGGATCACACAGATAACAAGGAGCTAGTTTTTCCTAATTAGGTTTTATAATCTGAATATATATGGAAATATCTGACTTAATCTAAGCTTGAAAAGCACAAGGGTCTCTGAAAAAGAGATTGTAAAAAAAAAACAAACTTTGGCCATTTTTAGAGTTTTCAATTGCTGTTGAAAGTCAGAGTATGTTATAAATATGCTCAATTCCTCCCTTCGTGTCCTACATATTTAGCATTTTCCAGGAAAGTGGCTCCTCTCAATTTATGAAATTCAATGCTCCACAGACAATCTCTTTGCTCAGAGAGGACCATTTAGCTCCCTTGGTATAACACACATCTCCTGAGGACAAAAATCAGTGAAATATTAAAACTGACAAGCATCATTTATCTGACACCAACTTTTCCTCTGAGGTTACTATAGAGCAAACCAAACTGCATGCTAGATTTTTTGTTGTTTTATTATACTCTTTTTCAAATTTTCAGCATAATTGTGTGTGGTATAGTTCTCATTGCAGCAACCCAAAAGATCTGTCAAAAAAAGAAAAGACAGCCAACTAGGCAATGTACTTAAAATTGGGTTCCTATAACTGTGTGGGGTCTTTGAAGTGTTTTTAAAATTGCAAAATGGCAACATAACTGTGTTTCTATGACTGTATATAGGCATTGGCTCCAATTCACAAATCCCGAATTCCACACAATTCTCTGTGCCTCATGTTTTCTATTGGCAGGGCACTTCCTGCAGCCTAGAGCCAATCCAGAGGAAACATTAGGGCTTGGATGATTTTAAGATGCCTAAATCTGGAATCTACTTCTCTTGAAATTCTTGGCCTAGGTCACCTGCCCTTCAGGCTCAGGTGTGAACCAGAAAACCATTAAATTCTGTCCCTACCACTCCTTTCTTCTATCTCCCCTTCCTCTTTTAGCATACAATTTATTTGCTTCAGTGGAAGAACAGCAAGCTGGAGGGCAGTGATTGATATAACAGCACATACAAATGGTGGTCAAGAACATAATAATAACTTTGCCGCTGCTATCAAACTGAGCCAATTAAGTGCCATATTTTAATATAAACTTTTGCCAGGACTATATTTGCTTTATTGAAGTTTCTAACAAGCCTTTAATGTTGTTACAACAGGATATTACTTTTTCTTCAGATAAAATATAAATGTTCTGCTAAAAAAGGAGTGAAAACCATGCTATAAGGTTATGCGTTAAACAATTTCTGCGTACTTCCAAGCACTATAACTTAATCTTAGCATAGTAGGGGCACAGGTTTGCTATGGTGCAAGATGTGAAATGTTTATATAAACCACTGTTAAAAGAATTTCTAGGCTCAGTTCAAGAGTTTACACTTTCAAAGTCATTCCACCAGGGCATTCATCATGATCACACAATTGCTTTGTCTGAGTTCTTTAATTCTTTCACTCCTCTGAAACTGTGTATTTAAAAACCTATCACAGGATTCCTAAACAGACGAGGTCAGCTAGGTGTTGTAATCACATCTCTTCACTAAAAAAGCCATATGTAATCAGCTGAGCTTTGGCTCCAAATTGTTGTAAACTACCAACTCATATGAGTATTACTAGGAAGAGACCTAGGGAAAATGTCTGTATTATATACTATCTGTGTAATAAACAGAGTTATGTCTATCATTAGCACTCAAGCAAATAAATGCTGGTGCTTTAATGGTACCTAAATAGGTTTTTTCCCGTGGTGGTTAGGACTGTTAACCCAGCCACTGCTCAGTAGGCTTGGATACCCTGGCCCTGGTGCCTGGAGACGGATGCTGGGACAGTAGGAGCAATGCCTTCTCTCTTGCAGCACATAATGTATTGGGTTTGAGAGGCCAGGCTCTGGTAGAAAAGGTCCTGCAGAGGTGGCTTCTGTGAGAAGATGCTGGAAACTGCCTCTGTATCTGACAGAGCCAACCCCAAGACAGACATGCTGCCAGCCAAATGGAGCCAACTGACAATGCTGGCATGCCTCTGAGATAACATATTCAANGTAACTTCCCTTCAAAAATTCAAAAATTTCCTTCCTGACCTTACTTCCACATACATAATTTCCTTTCCCTCTTGAGTTTCAACATGAGTTTCTTGTTCAGCCTGACATTGGACACAGTGGAATTGCTTGGTCCTGTGCTTTTAAAAGGTGCTTAAGAACTGTCCAGCATTCATGGACACATAAGCCCGCAGAGGCAGATTCCATTGGGACACTGCTAAGTAGCTCCCTGNAGGCTAGAAACTGCTGCGCAAGAGCAGCTATGAGAAAGAAGAGAGTATGCGAGAGAAAGAGCCCTGCAGAAACCAAGATTCATGAAGGAGGAGTAGAGAAGATGCTCCAGGAGCCAGGGCAGAGTTTCTTGTGATCGCAGAGTGATGATGATGCTCAGATAGGCTATCCCTCTGACTCCAAGGATTGGGGAGCCCAAGGTCCGTCTAGGCTAGTAAAATCTTAGGGAAAAAAAAAAAAATCATTGAATGGCTCCACTTTTTCTTCGTCCTGAATTGCCAGGTGATCATCTTCAGCAAGTATCCTTCCAGTCTTTCCCTCAGACCTCCTTTACTATTAATGTACATTAAAAAGACCTTTTTGTTGTCTGACACAACACTGGCCAGTCTCAACTCTTAATTGAGCTTTGGTCTTTCACATCTTCTCCACAAATATATA